>VWZX01003765.1:512957-539705 GCA_013399015.1 Galbula dea
GGGTGGGGGGGGGATGCTGTGGGGTCTGGAGGTGATGAATGGGTGCTGGGGGGGATGCTGAGGTCTTAGGGGGTACTTGGTGGATGGAGGAGTCATGGGTTCTGTGGGATCTGGCTATGAAAGGCTTTGGGGGTGCTGGGTGGGTCTCAGGCAGGTTATTGGGGGGTGTCTGAAAGTGCTGGAGATTCAGGTGCATTTGAGGGGTACCATAAGGTGCTGGGGGCTCAGGTGGGAGCTGGGTGGGGTGTCTTAAGGTGCTGGTGAGGCTCTGAGGGTGCTGCAGGCTCTGGTAGATGCTAGAGGGGTGTTAGGGTTAGTAAGGGGGTGTCTGAGGGTGCTGGGGGCTCAGGTGGTTGTTGGGAGGGGTCTGAAGATAATGGGGGAATTAGGCAGATGCTGAGGGGGTGTCTCAAGGTGTTCAGGTGGGTGCTGGGGTGTGTCTTAAGGTACCTGGGGAGGTCAGGCTGATGCCGGGGGGCTCAGGTAGGTGCTCAGGGGTGTCTCAGGGTGCTGGGGCTTTAGGTTGGTGCTGGGGGTGGGCTGAGGGTAGTCATGGACTTCGGTGGGTGCTGGGGCTTGTCTGAAGGTAACGGGGGTCAGGAAATGTCGGGGAGGGTTTTAAGGTGTTCCTGGGCTCAGGTGGGTGCCGGGGAGGACTCTTCGGGATCCGAGGGGAGGGGATAGTGTCTCCATGTTCTCAGTGGGTACTAGGAGTCTCGGAGGGTTGGGGTGGGCGTTCGGCACCCTTGGGCACACGGCTGAGTGTTCTAGGCGCTCGGAGCCGGCTCTGGGTGCCCAGCACCGCCCCGGGCCAGGCCTGGCTCTGGCGGAAGCAGGAAGTGGGGGGCGGCCCCGGCCCAGCCCCTCGGCCCCCCGCGTCCCGCCTCCATCGCGGGCGGGAGGAGCCCGGAGCCGGGTGGAGGAGAGGGGCAGCCGTCGGGGTGAGGCAGGGGGCGGGGGATAAGGGGGGGGGGGAGGTTCGGGAGGGGGCCCCGGAACAGCGGGACAGGGCGGGCCGGGGCTCAGCCCCTCACGGCACGCCTGGGCCTGGGAGGGGGTGGAGGGGAGAAGGTTCCCCGGGCCTCGGGGAGGGGTCCCCAGGCCTCAGCGAGGCCCTCGCCGGGAGCCCAGCTGGGGGCAGTGGGAGCTGGGTTCTGCCTCGGTTTATTGATATTGGAAAAGAAACCCTGGGTGGAGCTGCGCCGCCTCGCAGATCAGTAAGGCGATGCCGTGGCTGGGTGCGGGCATCTCTCCGGAGGGTTGGAGCCCGGCTCTGGCGCCTGACCCTCCCCGAGCAGGGCCGAGGGAGGCTGCGGAGAGGAGTTACAGCAGATGGGAATGTGTTTGTGATTTATATCGCTGTCTCAGGTTCAGCAGTAAGGCCAAGCAAGCTTTCCTTTTAGAGTGTGCTCCGAAGGGTCTAGAGCACAAGTGTTGTGAGGAGCAGCTGAGGGAACTGGGCTTGGTAAGGCTGGAGAAGAGGAGGCTCAGGGGAGACCTTCTCACTCTCTGCAGCTCCCTGAGAGGAGGCTGGAGCCAGGTGGGGCTTGGGCTCTTCTCCCAGGTAAAAAGTGATAGGACAAGAGGAAACAGTCTCAAGCTGTGCCAGGAGAGGTTTAGCTTGTACATGAGGAACAATTTCTTCCCCAAAAGGGTTGTGAAGCCCTGGCCCAGGCTGCCCAGGGCAGTGGTGGAGTCACCACCCCTGGAAGGGTTTCAAAGGCATGGAGATGTGATGCTGAGGAACATAGTTCAGTGGTGACTTGGCAGTTAGGTTAATGGTTGGACCTCATGATCTTAAAGGTCTTTTCCAACCAGAACAATTCTATGGAAGTAGAGTTTCTCTCTCAAGTATTTTGCTTTCTTAAGCCTGGCTTCAAACACCCACTATGCCTTGGGTCTGGTGGTGGGACTAGGCACTTGGGTACAAACCCTTCAGACCAGGAACCATTGCTGCTTATGTCTGTGGAGGGAGCTGCTTGTTCCTCCAAGGGTGGTGGAGTTCATTAAAAAAGAGCAATGCCATCTGGATTCCCCAATTTCAAAGGCCTGTCTCTGAGGGGCTGCTGTGTGCAAGGGATAAGACTTGCTCTGTAGCTGCTGTCTGACAGCCAAGCTGTACAGTAGGCTGTTGTTATTATTTGGTCTGTTGTACTGTGCTGATAGGAAGGCAAATAATGGGTGGTTATTTGTTTTTTTTAAGGCCTCATCTGTTCTCAAAACAATGTGGGAGCCTAATGCCTTATTTCCTAGCTGAGGACGTGGGTTACTTTGCAGTTTGGCAAGGAGCTGAGTTGGGTTTTTAACGTCTGTGGCTTCCAGGGGTTGTCTACAAAGGTGCTTGCTCAGAGTCGAGTACAAACGGGTGGCATTCCAGAGTTGTGCTAAAGGGAGGGAGAGCTGGGATGTATCTCAGCATGGGATCATAGTAGACTTCTTCTGCTGTGTGGAAAGGGGGAAACTGCTGTGTTTGCCAGTGCTTCTGGAGGGATGATTGTTCTAAGGGGCTCCAGGCAGATCCTGCAAGCAGGGGAAGCTTGCTGCCTGCTGGAATTGGGCACAGGACAGCTTCCCAGGCAAAAGCTTGGGCACATGGGAGCCAGAGGAAGCTAGATAGCCTTGCAGAGACCAGTTAGCACAGCAGTTGGAGTGTCTAGGCAACTGGGGTAATCCTAAAAGCTGGGGGGGGAGGAGAAGGCATTTAATACCCTGCAGATGTGCTGGCTCTTGCTTGTTCTATGAATCAGGGCATTACATAAAGGAGTTAGTAAAGCAGTGTGTTGTTTTTATGGAGCCAAGTGCATGCCAGGTGCTTTACAGACAGGAGAAGGTCCCTGCCTTGGAGAGCTTAGGCTCCATCAGGAGGTATTATTGATCAAACCTGCTTTGGGGCAGCTTCCCTAGCCCATGGGGCTGCTCAGGTGGGAAGATCTGGGCCAAATATTTGCCTGAAGAGGAAGGAATGTCAGCAGAACAGGGCCAGGAGCTAATTAACCTGGCAATGTAGTGCAGCATGTTCTCATTCTGCACTGGGGGTTAGGTTTTAATTTGGCATTTTATTCTTTTGGTGTTTTCTGAGGCTGTGGCTAGGAATCTGACACTGATGTTAACATAACATCTGACCTTAACTGCTTGAGCTGGATGCTCAGGCAGCTGCTGACCAAACACATAGGGGTTGTTTTTCAGCCAGCTGGTTTGCCTGATCTGATTCACCATGTGACCACATCAACAAATGTGCAAGAGCAGAACAGGGAGTTGATCCTGGGGGGAGAGGAGCTATGGCTGAAGCTGCTAGTCCTGTTGGAAAGTGAGGTGTTTGGCTTTTACAAGGTCTGAAAAATGCCATGGCTTGAGCTCTGCCTGGTAGGAGCTAATGGTTTAGAGGGACTGCTGCTGGCCAGTTCTGCAAAGGCAAACCAGGTGTTAAGTTTGGGTATGGATACAACACACACTGATGGCTGATTTGCCCTCTGGGAGCAGCCAGAACATGTCACCACAGAGCCCATGGAGCTTCACACAGTGCTTGTCAGCTCCTTCTCAAGTGAGCAGAGCTTTGCAAGTGCAGGCTGTGCTGGGAGGTGTGTGCAGAGGAGACCTGTGGCCAGCGTTCTTGCTGTGCAGTGCCAGACTCTGGGGGGGGGGAGGTGATGAGCTAGGGGAAGCAGCACACTGGATTCAGGAGCTGATTCCTCAGCTCAGGTGGTGTTTAGAGCAGGAGTGGGGGCAAAGGCCTGGTTTCCATTTTCAGCTGGGAGCTGGGTGTACTGATGGTGCTTCTCCTGTGTGTAGATGCTGGGCCTCAGTCTGTGCTTCCAGGGCTAAACTGTGTCTCCCCAGAAAGTTTGGGTTGTCCCAGTTACTTCCAGGTCAGAGCTTTCCCAGCTTAGAAACAAAAGCCAAATCCAGACCTCATAGATGCTGCCTTTCCCCCAGCAGTGGTTTTTGGGTAGCTGAATGTTGATCTCTCATGGGGGTGCTCTCTCTGTGGCAATTCCAAGGTAGGAAATACTTTGCTGTCAAATGCCATTTTGGCTGCTCTCCCCTTGCCAGGGCAGTTCTTGTTGCACTGTTTAGTTACCTAGTGTTTATGTCTGCAGGGGCATTACCTGCAGGCCAGCTTTCAGAGAGGAACCATACCAAGTTGTTAGAGAGTGTCCAGAGGAGGCCACAAAGCTGGGGAAGGGTCTGGAGGAGAAGCCAGGTGAGGAACAGCTGAAACCACTTGGTCTGTTCAGCCTGGAGGAGACCTCATGGCAGTTTACAGCTTCCTCCCCAGAGCTGGAGGAGGGGCAGGAGCTGATCTCTTCTCTCTGGTGGCCAGGGACAGGAGCTGGGGCAGTGGCATGAAGCTGTGCCAGGGGAGGGGCAGGGTAGAGCTTAGGCAAAGGTTCTTCCCCCAGAGAGTGCTGGAGCACTGGAACAGGCTCCCAGGGGTGCACTCAGCTCTCAGAGAGTTCCAGAAGCATGTGGCCAATGCTCTCAGCCACATGGGCTGACTTTGGGCTTGTCCTGTGCATGGCCAGGAGTTGGATTCAGTGACCCTTGTGGGTCCTTTCAGCTTGGGCCACTCTGGGAGTGCAGGAGCTTGTGCTGCCTGCAGCCCCTGCTGCTGTCTCCCTGCTGTTACCCAACCATCGCTTGGCCTGGCCGTGAGGTTGCAACAACGTAAACAAATTGTAAAGCGCTGAACCTTGCCCCACACAGTGCTGAGCTCTCTCTCCTGTTCCTGCTGCTGACAGGGGCTGGAATGAAAACAAATCTCTGTTCAAATAAGCCACTGAAATGATAGTGCAGGGGAGCTTAGCTTGGCTGCTGCCTGGAGTGAGCAGCTTTGTGTTGCTGGCTCTTGGCCTGGGTGAGCAGTGGCTGCATGGGCTGGAGTCATTTGGAATAGATGCATCACTGGAGTTTCCCTGGGTTCTGGGAGGCTGTGTTCATCATTTGCATAAGTTGGAAATCTCAGCTGCTTCTTCCCTGGTCAGGAAATTTCCTGGCTTCTTTCATCCCCAGGAGGTATTGAGGCAGAAGAGACTATTAGGAGTGCAGCTAAATGTTGTGCCTTTGGCTGGGAGCAGGTTGGCTCCAGAGGAACCTTTCTTCTTGCCTAGGCATCCCTGATGTGGCTGTGATGTCTCTGCAGGAGCTGGAGTTGAGCTGTGTGGCTGGAATCTGCTGTTCATGCACTGAATCTCTCCACAGGGATTTTCCCAGCAGAGGCCATGGAGCTTTCAGCCAACGAGCTCAGCATTTATGACAAGCTCTCAGAGACCATTGATCTGGTGAGGCAGACTGGCCACCAGTGTGGGATGTCAGAGAAAGCCATTGAGAGGTTCATCAAACAGCTCTTGGAAAGAAATGAACCCCAGAGGGGGCCCCCACGGTACCCTGCCTTGGTGGCTCTCTACAAGGTAAGGTATCTCTTGTTGCATGTGCTTGGAAGTTCTCCTGTGCCACCTGAACCTTTTTATCTCTCCCTGCCTTTTCTGGAGGAGTTGCTTCTCTGAAGCTGTGAAGTGCAGCTTCCTTCCTTTGGCCCAGGAACTGGTTTGGAAACAGAAGACAGCTGAGTGAAATCTGAAGTTGCTCATGCATGTGGGAAGTGGAAGATGTCAACACCTTCCTCTCCTTAAATCATTACAGAATGAGGCTTGGATTGATTCTTCATGCAGAGCTTCCCCATGGCAGCACCAGCAGTGGAAGTGTGAGGAAGGAAGGAGATTCTTGAAGTGCAGGGTTGCATAATGGAGAGATCCAGCTTCTGTTTCTGACCCTGCCACAAGCTTCTTCCTCTCTTTATTCTCCTCCTGCTCTCTTGCTCTCCTGCTTGATTCCAGAAGAAAGTTCTGAGCCCCTTAACTGGAAGGTGCTGGAAAATGTTTGCAAAGCAGGTGAGAGGATCCTGCTGTTGGTTAGGTACAGGAGGAGAAGCTTCCCATTAGCATGATACTCAGGAACATTTCAGTGTCACCTGTACAGAATCATCATCATGGGCTTTATTTGGGCCAATAAATTGCAGCTTTCTTCCTCCCATCCTATCAGCAGCTGGGAAAGGAGGCAGGAGAACAGGAGACTGGAGATGGGAACTCAGCTTCTCTTCTTGGTTCTTTTGCTGTTGATTCAGTTTGGCTTTGGCCAGGGGGAGAAAGGCATCCTGCCAGCTCCTGAAGGCTTCTCTGGGATCCTGGTGTGGAGGAGGGAGCTGGTACCAGCCCTGCCAGAGTGCCCTGAGGCCCCTGTGGGAGAGGCACGGCAGCAGTGCAGGCTGTTGTTTGATGAGGGGGGAGGAATGGGAGGCATCTGGAGAGGATCCTCATGGCTCTGGCCCTGGATTATTTGCAGTGCTGACTTCCAGGAGCTTGGATTTGAAGGCTTCTTCATTTTGTCCTTGAACAGTGCTGCTGAGGGACAGCTCTCTGGGTGTGATGAGCATTCCAGGTGAAGCAGGAGAAACGGGAGGCTTCCTCCCTTTGATGCCAGCCAGAAGGTGTGTCCTGCTCTGAAGACACAGCAGCTCCCTGCAGTGTGATTCACCTTGTGCCTGTTTGCTCTTGCAGGGCCTGCTGACGCTGGGAGTGGTCCTGCTGACTGTTTACTTTGTGATCCAGCCCTACAGCCCTCTGCCCCCCGAGGCTCCTCTCTCCAGAGCCCATGCCTGGGGCTCCCTGCTGGGCCACATCCGCCTGCTGTCGCTGCCCATCGCCAAGAAGTACATGCTGGAGAGTAAGGCAACATTTCTCTGCTCTAGCATCAGCCTAGCAAGAAATAAGCAAGTTAAATCCCAGCCCTGGAATCTTTGGGAGTGTCTCCCTGGGCACCAGCTAACAAATGTGCTGTTGGCATGGCACCATGGCTTTCTCTTTTCCTACCACTCTGCTTAAAAATAGCATCCTGCCTTCTAGCTGGAGCTCTCTTCCCTTCTGTTCCCTGGGGCTGAAGCATCTCTTCTCTCTAACTTCATCCTCCCCTTCTTGCACATTCTCTGTTCCTTGTTTTTAGCACCTCAGGTTTCTTCTTCCTCCAGAGCTGCCCTTCCTCTGAAAGGCCTCTGCTGTTCAGAGTCAAACTGCAGGAGCTGGGCAGGGGCAGTGGCTCTGGCTTTATTTCCTCTGAGGGAAACCAGTTTGTCAAGCAGCTCCTGAGACCTGTGAGCAGAGTGTAGAGAGCTCCACAGGTGACCTGGCTTTAAGGAAAAGCAGTTTTCTGCCAAGTGGAGTGCTGGGGAAGGACTGTGGGCTGGAGAGGGAGGGAGGGTGGCTGCAGCAGTTCCCACTGAGGGTAATGTGTGTGGGAAGAAGGTGGATGAGTGGAACCCAAGTGAGGTGCTCCCAGCCCTGCAGAGGAAATTCATAGGTTTTTTCCTAGACTGGCATAATAAAAATGGACAAGTTTGGAGTCTTTCCTTCCCAGTCCATGATTTGCACTGCCTTGGGCTGGCAAATGGGTGTAGACATGGGCTCTGCCTCTCTGATAAAACACAGAGCCTGTCAGGAGTGATAAAGCTGGGAGTTATTGTGAGCAGGGCTGTGGCACAATGTCCATGGTCACTGTGCAAACAAACTGCTCTGGGCATGCCCCTCAAGGGCTTCTCTTTAGCTTCAGCAGCTCATTGTGTTGGGGTTGTCTGTTCTGGCTCTGACCTTCCTGCTCTAGCTAAAAAGGGTGCCCTGAAATGCCAGCCCTGTGCTGCCATTTCCCTGTGTCTCCCTCTCTTCCTCTGGCACTGGGACTCTGGCTGGGGAGGGGGGTGGGGTATCCCCCATTGCTCATGTCCTGCTTTAGCCACTGGCATCTCTCAAGGGAGGAAGAAACAAGGGTGAGGAGATGGCTCTGATAGCCACTTGACCTTAGCAGCTGCTTATCTGATGCATTTCAGTGGTGATGGGAGTCTGTGCACACCCCTCTGCCTCTGTACAGAGAAGGAATCACCAAATCCCAGCATGCTGGGGTGGGAAGGGACCTCTGGGGATCAGCCAACCCCCTGCTCCAGCAGGGGCTCCCACAGCAGCTTGCCCAGGGTCACCTCCAGCTGCCTGGGGAATCTCTCCACACAAGGAGACTCCACAGCCTCTCTGGACAGCCTGGGCCAGGGCTCCAACACCCTCACAACAAACAACTTTCTCCTCCTGCTCAGCTGCAACCTCCTGGCTTCCAGTTGGTGCCCAGTGCCCCTTGGCCTAAAGCAAAGGGAGCTTTTAGTGCTTGTGTTTGTTCAGAGAGATGTTGTTCAGAAAGCTGACAGGTTCTTCCTTCAGCTGCCCTCTTGGGTGAGAAGAGCCCAGAGAGGTTCCTTGGGACAGCAAAAGGTTTCTAGGACAAAGGCTGCCAGAAATCCTGAGTGTCTTGCTGTGAAGAGAAGTAAGAGCAGGAGCAAGTCTGGGTTACTGGTGGGCAAACCAGCTAAGTGGGGAAGAGGAGATCAGGAAACATCCAGAGGAGCTGGGGAAAAGGGAAGGATGGCTGGAGAGAGAGGAAGGGTGTGAGGTTGTGGCTTAAAATCCCTCAACCTCCTTGAGTCCTGGCAGTCTTCAGTGAGGAGAGGAGGGGAGGAGCAGAGGGGACTCTCTTCAGCAGCAGTAGGTTGTGGTGGAAACCACAGCATGTGCCAGTTAAGACACTTGCTAGGGATGGCTTGGGTGACTCTGGCCCTGCCTCAGCCAAAGGAACCCAGCCAGAGCCTCCAGGAGCCAGGCTGAGCCTTGGCTGGGTCCCTTTGGGAATCCCTCATGTCCTGGCCTCCTGGCAGGCAGCTGTGGCCACTGGGGCTGTCCCAGCAGCACTGGTGGCAGCTCCACAGCTTGCTGCTGAGTGGAGTGTGGTGAAGCCATCCAGCAGGGATCAGGAAGGTCAGGGAGAGGGATTTTGGTGGCAGGGAGCTGAGCTGTCTCCCAGGCTCTCTCTCAGGCCTGCCTTGTGGATGAGGTCATGTTTTGGCCTTGTGGCCTGCTGAAGGGAAGGGGTAAAGCTCCATCTTGCCCTCCTGGTTGTTGATGTGAGCATGAGGCTGGGAAACCTTGCAAGAAGGTCTGACCTTCTCCTGTGCATGCTTGTGGAGGAGAAGGCACCATGCAGGGAGCCTGAGCAGCAGAGCAGGCTGCTAACCAAGGGACTCGGTGTCCAAACTCCTCTTCCTTCCTTCCTCTCTGCAGATTCTGATAGATGAACATTGTGAGGGGGCTGAGGATGAAACTTGGAGCTCTCTGTGCTCAGGCACCAGTTCCAATCCAGCTGGGGCTGCTCTTGCTGAAAGCCACCTGTTAGCATTTTGGAGGCTGCCTTGGCCCACCAGCAGTGCTGGCAGATGTCCCCTGGCCACACCAGCCCACATGAGGTGGCCAGAGCCTGGCCAGGGCCAGTGTGGGTGTGGAGCTGCTCTGGTTTGCCTCCTCTGGGGCTGAAACCACAGGCAGGGGCTGTCTGCCTGCCTGCCTGAGGCTGTGCTGTCCCTCCTGAGCCTGCTGAGGGAGGAGTGGGTGTGGGGCAACCTTCCTGTCTCCAGGGTTGCAGGTTGGAGCCTGGGCTCTTGGTAGCTGTGGGCTGAGAGCCAGGTTTGTGTGGCAGAACCAGGGGAGCCTGCCCCAAAACTCGAGTGGTGGTGAGGCTTTGGGAGCAGCAGGGCTGCAGGATACTGCTCCTGTCTCCCTCCAGCTTGGGGTCACCTTGCCTTCAGCCTTGTCCCTTCCACCACGAGAGCTGTGTGCTGTGCATGACAAGGGCTGCCTGCCTGTGGGTGGACCTTTGAGCAGCTGAGGTGAGGAGCAAGGTCCCCGGAGCTCTCTCTTGCATGAAGTTTGCAGGATGAGGTCCAAAGTAAATTTCCTCTTTGCCTGTCTCTCTGCTCTGCTCTCCTTGCCTCTCTTCCCCCAGATCAATTCCCACATCCCAACTCACCTTCCCACCCTTTGTTTCTCCAAAGCTGACTCCTGGATCCTTGCCTTTGGCCTCCAGGTCTCTTGTTTTTCAGCTGCTTTCCCAGGGCTGTGACCCAAAGTCCCTTCAGCTGGGGAGAAGTTGTGTGGAAATAGGGCTTTGCATTTGCTCTTCCTGAGCTCCTGGTTCCACAGAGCTTGGGAAAGGCTCAGCACAGGCTCCCTGCCTCTCCCCACTGCATCCTCTGCCTGTTGGGTGGAGAGATCAGGGCTTCACACAGCCCCTGGGCAGGTGGTGGCTGAGCAGATCCCTGAGCTCTGCCTGCTCTAGGGGGAACACAGTGGGGTTTGGGTGGGCATGTGGGGTCAACTGCAGGCCTTCTGGTGCTCCTCCAAGGAGAAAGTAGGGCCTGTGGGACCTGGATTCACTTCTCTGATGCAGGTTGGGGTAGGGAAGTTTCAGTTTATGTTCCCTTTATGTTTCAGTTCTCTGGTGCAGAGTGCAGGTAGAAGCAGTTCCCTCTCCCCTGCAGGTATTAGGAGGCAACATGATGAGCTCTCAGTCTGCAGGGCTCAGAGCCAACTGAAAAGGGCTTTTCTCTGGTTTTCAGAGTTTTAAACCCACAGTGCTGGTCCCTGCCTGTTTCTCAGTGGTTCTGGGCAGCTGTGTGGCATCCTTGGAGCTTTCTTAATATCTGAAGAGGAGTTTGGATGTCACCTGAGAGAGGAGAGAGCCACAGGGGGAGAAGAGACTAGATACAAGGAAGAAATATCTTGTGCTGAGGGGTGGTGAGGCACTGGCCCAGGTGGGGGATGTCCCATCCCTGGAACCACTCCAGGTCAGGTTGTTTGGGGCTCTGAGCAACCTGCTGTAGTTGGAGATGTCCCTGCTGACTGCAGGGGCTTGGACAGCTGAGCTCTAAATGTCCTTTCCCACCCAAAGCAGCCTGTGGGTCTGGAACTGTTCCCTGCCAGCCCTACAGGAGCATGAGGTTGCTTTTCCATGGTGAGGTTCAGTCCTTGCAGCTCCAAAACTGGAGCAGAGCAGGTTGGTCAGTGGCAAGCAGGCTCTCAGGCTCTCATCTGCACCCTGTGCTGGTGCCAAGGGTTTGTGGTGACCTGAGGGGAAATGCAACTTCACTTCTGCTAATGAGAGCTAGTCCTGAGCATGTGCATCCTGCCCAGCTCACAGGCAGCTGGATCAGCCCCTGCTCAGCACCCCTGAAGTCAGACACAAGCACACAGACAGCTCAGGGCTGCACCTGGGATCCTGTGCCTCCACCTGCAGCTGGGAGAGGTCTCCTGGGCTTAACTCCTCCTTTGTGCCCAGGCCAGTGGGGCTAAAATCCTGAGAATGAGTTTCTCCAGGAGCTGTTTGTGGGGACAGGCCACAGCAGCCTGGCTTGCAGGAGGAGGAGAGCAGCCCTGCTCTTGCCTGCCCATCTTCCCTTCAGCTACAGGCTTGTTTTGGCTCTTGGCCAGGCCCTGCTTTCTCTCTGATCTTAACCCTTTGCAGGCAGCCTGTGATGGGCCAGCAGCAGCCACCTGAACTCTTGTTTCTCATGCTCCCCAACTTTTACTGGAGCCCTGAAGTGTGTTTGTCTTTGGGGCAGCTCTGTGCAGCAAAAGGAGCATCCAGCACACCTGCCTTCCCCAGGGGTGGCCTCTCTGCTGCTGGAGTGGAGCCACACCTGGGTGATACCTGCTCAGAACCAAAGCATTCAGCCAGCCTTTCCCTGTGGGGTCTGCAGCCCACACTGGGTCTGACCTGCTGGCTTCAGGAGTGCATGAGCCTGTGGAGCATTGGCCTGCTGTCAGTGAAAGGGCTGCACAGGCCTGCAGGGTCTGAGCTGAGGTGCTGGAGTGTGGCCAGAGAGGGCAATGGAGCTGGGGAAGGGTCTGGAGCAGCTGAGGGAACTGGGCTTGGTTAGGCTGGAGAAGAGGAGGCTCAGGGGAGACCTTCTCACTCTCTGCAGCTCCCTGAGAGGAGGCTGGAGCCAGCTGGGGCTTGGGCTCTTCTCCTAAGGAACAAGTGACAGGATAAAACAGCTTCAGGTTGTGCCAGGGGAGGTTTAGGTTGGATATTAGGAGCAATTTCTTCCTCCAAGGGTTGTGAAGCCCTGGCCCAGGCTGCCCAGGGCAGTGCTGGAGTCCCCACCCCTGGGAGGATGCAGAGGATGTGCAGCTATGGTGCTGAGGGATGTGGTTCAGTGGTGAGTTGGGTGCTGGGTTAGTTGTTGGACTTGTTGACCTTAAAGGTTCTCTTCCAACCCAAATGATTCAGTGTTTTCTAGCTTCTTGCCACCTTCAGCCTGACCTCTTGCTCCCAGAGGATTTTCTTTTGCTTTCCTTCCCCTAAGCATGGTTTAGCTGTGGGTGCATGTTCTCAGGCACCCTCTGAGGAGCTGGGGCCTTCTGAGGTGGATGTCAGCATGCTGTGGGTTGCAGCTTTGGGCTGCCTTCCCTCCCCTCCCTGAACATCTGCCACTTTATCTGATTTCTTCTCTGTCAACAACCCTGTGAGAACAGAACCTGAGAGCAGGCAGCCAGTGTGTGGTGGCTCCTTCAGAGGGGAAGGAAGAGGAGGCTGCCATGGCAGTGCAGGGTAGTGCCAGGCTGCTGTCATCTCTTGCTTTCCTTTGGCCTCTCCTCAGCCTCTGGCTTGTTTATTTAGATTTGCTGACAGTAAACTAACTCCAGATCACTCTGCTCATCCAGGACATGAAGAACTCTTCCTTTTGCTTCTAGATTTTGTTTCCTCATTTGCAGAGCAAGTGAATTCTCCCTTTGGCTTTGCTTCCTCAGCAAGAGAGCCTGCTCTGAGTGGCTGTTGCAGTCATTCACAGCCTGACCCAGCCCTGCTTGCACTGGTGACACAGACATCAGACCTTCTGCAGGCTGGAGCTGCTCTCAGTCAAGTTGGGAGGGATTTGTTTCCACAGCACTCTGTTCCCCCGAGCTCTGCTCACACAGAGGCTGCCAGAGCAGCACAAACTCTCTGCTGAGGCCTGTAAGCAGAGGTGGAGGCTGGAGGGGACTTTGGAGGCTTTGCTGCCAGCCTGCTCCCTGCCCTCAGTTTCCTAGCTGGGTAGGTGCTGATTTCTCCTGGAAATAATGCTCCTTTGCCCCAGGGGGCTGCAGATTCCTCCTGGGCTAGGCTGAGCAGACTGGATTTCACAATGTCTGGCTGGCTGAAGATCACTCTTGTGCTCTGCTAGGGCCTGACTAATCCCTCTCTTGCTTGCCCAGCCATTCCCCAGTAGTGAAATCAAGGAACAGTCCTTGGAGCTGTTGTCTTCTGACCCAGAAGAGAAAGAAAGGGCTGTGTTTTTATGGGGAGCTGTTAGTTTGTTGCTAGCTGTTCCTGAAAATACTCTGAACCAAGAAGCAGGTGGCACTTTCTTCTCCTGGCATGAAGAGATTGGGTATCCTCAGAGCTACAGAGAGCTCAGTAGGAGGAAGAGGTGAGGATCTTGTGCTGAGCAGAGACCTTCTTGCTTGGATATTCCTTACTCAGGACTTCCATGCTGTAATTGATAGCAGTCCTCAGGATTCCTGCCTGCCTGACTCAGGGACCCAGCAGTCTAGTCTGTGACATGAGATGAGGAACAACCTAGTGACAAATGGCAGCAAGAGAGAGCTTGGGAACTGTTGGTGTTTCCACAGAGTGCTTGGAATGTCTCCTCTGAAGTATCCCACTCCAGAACTCTTCATTTCTACATCTGGAATGTCAGAGTGATGAGTGACCAGTCTCAGAGGCTGGGATCAGGAGTTGATACCTAAATTGCCTTGATTCTTTTCAATACTCTTTTCTCTCTCTATAGTATCTGGGAAAGGCATCATCTAGGGGCATGCAGAAGAGTGAGAGGAGCAGGGGGAGGGAGGTTCTTCTCCCCTGCTCTAGGGAGGCCACTTCTGGAGTCCTGGGTGCAGTTCTCAGCTCCCCAGTTGAAGAGAGACAAACAACTACTGGAGAGAGCCCAGCAGAGGCTAGGAAGATGCTGAGGACACTGCAGGAGCAGCTGTGGGAGCAGGAAAGGCTGAGAGCCCTGGGGCTGCTGAGCCTGGAGAAGAGCAGCCCCAGAGGGGAGCTGCTCAATGCTCAGCAAGAGCTGAAGGCTGGGGGCAAGAGGCTGGGGCCAGACTCTGCTCAGTGGTGCCCAGGGACAGCCCAAGAGGCACAAGCTGGAAGCCAGGAGGTTGCAGCTGAGCAGGAGGAGAAAGTTGTTTGTTGTGAGGGTGTTGGAGCCCTGGCCCAGGCTGCCCAGAGAGGTTGTGGAGTCTCCTTGTGTGGAGAGATTGCCAAGGCAGCTGGAGGTGACCCTGGGCAAGCTGCTGTGGGTGCTCTGCTGGAGCAGGGGGTTGGGCTGGCTGATCCCCAGAGGTCCTTGCTACCCCCAACCATGCTGGGGTTCTGGGCTTCTGGTTTTCAGCCTTCTCCAGGCCTGGCCATGTCACCTTGCAGCCCTGATCCACAGCTGGAGGTTTCTTCAGCCTTGCAGTCCCTGGTTGCTGGGGAGCAAAGCAGCTTGGTGGGAGCCAGCAAACTGCCTCAGCACCTGCAGCTCTGCATGCAGGAGGTTTTACACTCTCAACACTTCATTAGGGTCAGGAGCAGCCCTTGGCTTTGTGTCTCTTGTGTGAGCAGAAGGTCCTCCCTGCTCCGGGGCTTCTCTTTGAACCTGCTGCAGTGGCAGGCTGGTGTTTCACCCTTTGTATGGTCCCTAAAGAGCCCAGGGCTGTTGCTGAGCTCCTGCTTTCAGTCTGGGCAAGTTTCCAGAGGTTTTATTGCTTCACTTCACCAGGCAGAGGCAGGGCCAGGTCTTCTCAGTCACCTCTTAGCTTCCAATCTGCTTGTCCACACCCAGGATCTCTGGGGCTGTGTGCACACACCCCTCTGTAGTTCTGGAGACAGCCAAAAATCTTGGGAGATCCTCTGTGAAAGTGGCCAAAAAGGGTGAGGTGCTTAGCTGAAATTGCTTGGAAGCTGAGAATGATTTGTCTGCAGAGTGGAGAGCAGAGTCAGCAGCTCCTCAGCACGAAGCAGAGACATGCTGGAAGTCCTTGTCTCTTCCTCTGCACTCTGTTAGCAGCTGGAAGTCCCCAGCCCTGCATCTGCCAGGAGCTCTCCTGGCACAGGGCAGAGGACAGCTCTTGTTCTGGGAGAGCTGGGAAGGCAGAGAAGCCAAAATCAGGTGGATGTGACTAAGGAGGAGCTGAGCTTCTGCTTAGCAAACTGAAGGTGGGGTGAGAAAGCCCAAGTGAGGGGGAGAAGAGGTTAGCTGGGACTGTCCTGTGCTTCTGCCATGTCTTGGGGAGTTGTTGGTGCTGCAGCTGCTGTCCTGCACTCAGCTCCTCCAGGATAACCACACACACAGGACTTCAGCTTGATTCTCCAGTCCCAAAGCACCTGGAGTTGTAACAGGGGCAAGGGATGGATTCTGCACCTGGAAAGGTGCCACCCTGGCTGTACTGCAGCCTGGGGAAGCAGAGGCTGGAGCTCAGCCCTGCAGCAAGGGTCCATGGCAAGGTGACTGGAGTCAGCTGTGTGTGGAGCACTGCAACAGCCTCCCTAGGGCTGCAGCCATGGCACCAGCTCCCAGAGAGTTCCAGAAGCATCTAGACAGTGCTCTCAGCCACATGGGCTGACTTTGGGCTTGTCCTGTGCATGGCCAGGGGTTGGGCTGGATGATCCTGGGATGGGGTTGTGGTGCTGGGACATGTGCATGCCTGGATGTGCCCGTGGGCTGGTGGCTGCATGGGGTCATTGCAGCTCCCTTCCCATCTCAGAGCAGCCCCTGTCTGCACACAGCCTGAGCCTGCCCGAGGCTGACAGCATCCCCAGGGTGTCTGGGCAGGGAGATAATGGCAAAGGAATGCAGGGAGGGGAATGGGGAGAGGGAAAGCATCCTGGCTCTGTGAATCTCCTGCTGTGGTCCCTGGGTGCAGCTGCATGTCCTTCCCTTCCCTGTCCTCTCCCTCCCTCCCTGCCTGTGCTTGTCATGCCAGTCACACACGTGCTGCTTCACAGCCCAACAGCCTCACAATAAACTGGAGAGATTAATTACCCAAAGAAAACCCCAAACCCAACAACCCAAACCCCCCCCCAAGCCCACTTTGGAATGCTGCTCGACACTGCTCTGCTTGCCTTATTCATGGGGAAAAGAAATCAGGTCCTGAATTGAGCAATTGAGAATGCAAATATCCCAGCCTGGTTCAGAGGGAGGACTCAGCTCTGTGCTGGCAGGCTGATTAGCAGCCTCTTAGGTGGGGAACTGCCCTCAGCCCAGAGGGAAAATTTGAGGACAGCCATGCTTGATGTTGTGGGCTGAGGTTTCCAAGTGTTGCCCAGAGAGAAATGGCAGCATTGCTGCTCCCTGGTTGATGAGAGAGCAGAAGAGAGGTTTCCTTCTTCTCCTGGGGAGATCTCTCAGCTCTTTGTTCCCTGCCCCTGAGCAGCTGCTTGTTGTGAGCTGAGGTTTTTCTCTCTGCTGGTGTAAAAGTGAAGGTTCCTACAGGCAGTGGAACAAAGATCTCTGTTTCCTCTGGGGAGCAGGGAGGGAAGGCAGAGGGGAGCAGTTTCTCATGGGAGAGGGCTTTCTGCTTCCAATAAGGGGTTTACACTTTGCTTTGCCTTCCTGCCCCTGTCCCTGAAAGCAGTGTAGACACAGAAAAAGTAGGAAGGAGATCCTGATCCCTTTCAGGCCATGTCCCAGCAGCAGGGTGGGAAATGCAGCACTTGGGACTTCATTGCAAGGATTCAGAAAGGGAGAAGCAAACTGAATCCAAATCTGCTGCTTGTTGTTCTGTCCCAGTGAACCCAAGGCCTCTCTGACTGAGCCTCCTTGTCTGCTGCAGATGTGGGAGGGGAAAAGAAACCAAGAGCTTTCCTCCTAAGTGCAGTTCCTCAAGGGTTAGCCATGCACTGGAGCATGAGTGTGGCTGGAGGCCATGGTGGCAGCAACAGGCAGGCTGTGCATGGCCTTTTGGGCCCCAGGAGAGCTGCTGGGCATCCTTGCTTCCCAGCTGGATTTGTCAGACAAGCTTTGCCATCTGAAGGGCAGGTGCCAGGTTCTGCACCTGGGAAGGGGTAACCCTGGCTCTGTACCTGCAGATTGGGGAGGGAGAGGCTAGGAAGCAGCCCTGCAGAAAGGGATCTAGGAGTTTGGGTCGGTGGCAAGGAGTCAGCAGTGTGTCCTGGCTGCCAAAAGGGCCAGCCAGGTCCTGAGGTGCAGCCAGCACACCCCATGGCTAGCTGGGAGAGAGAGGAGCTAGTGCCACTCTGCTTGGCACTGCTGTGGCCTCACCTGCAGGATTGGGGGCAGCTTGGGCACCACAAGACAGGGAGGATATTGAATTGTTAGTGTTCAGAGGAGGCCACAAAGCTGGGGAAGGGTCTGGAGGGGAAGCCAGGTGAGGAACAGCTGAAATCACTTGGTCTGTTCAGCCTGGAGGAGACCTCATGGCAGTTTAGAGCTTCCTCCCCAGAGCTGGAGGAGAGGCAGGAGCTGATCTCTTCTCTCTGGTGGCCAGGGACAGGAGCTGGGGCAGTGGCATGAAGCTGTGCCAGGGGAGGGGCAGGGTAGAGCTTAGGCAAAGGTTCTTCCCCCAGAGAGTGCTGGAGCATTGGAACAGGCTCCCAGGGGTGCACTCAGCTCTCAGAGAGTTCCAGAAGCATGTGGCCAATGCTCTCAGCCACATGGGCTGACTTTGGGCTTGTCCTGTGCATGGCCAGGAGTTGGATTCAGTGACCCTTGTGGGTCCTTTCCCTCTCAGGATACTCTCTGATTCTTCCTCCCCTTTCCCATCCACTCCATGTCCTGGATGGGTGGCAGGCAATGGTGGCCAGGAGACCTGTGCTGGCACCAGCAGGACAGGTGGAGCTGTCTGGAAGACAGATCTCTGGATGTTTCCCCTGAGGTGTGTCCTGGGCCTTGTGTTTCTCCTAACCCAACCCTGCCAGGCCAAGCTCTTGGTGGCTTTGTTGTCACTGCCCCAGTTAAAGCTCTCCTGCAGGCTGAAGGCTGCAGAGCCAGGGCTGTCACTGCCATGGCATCCAAGCCACAGCCTTTGGGCAGCTCCTGCAGGAGTCTGAGAGGTGCTCAGCACTCTCAGCTCTTCTCCTGTCCATCCAGGGCTCACTTCTGCTAATGTTTACTTGCTTTTGTTGTGCTGGGAGGGCTCCTGGGCTGGAGGAGGGAGGCAGGATACAGGCATCAAGTCATGGTTTGGGATTGTTGAAGGTGTGAACATATTCAGCTGCTCTCTGGCATTTCAGATGGACCTAGCTGTGGGCCAGGCTTCCTCATGCTGGGTCTTTCCTCTCCATTTCATCTTCAAGCCAATCCATGGGCTGAGCCCAACAGCAGCAGCAGATCTTGGTGAACTGCTGCCTTCCCCAGCACCTCCTGCACAGCAGGGGCTGGGCAGAGCTTGGCCAGCAGGGAGGTGAAGAGGAAAGCAGTGATTCAGAGATGCCTCAGCAGGGTCCCTGGCACCAGTGCTAACCATCTTAGGGTTACTGTCTTCAGCCTGGGTCTTTCTTGCCTCCTGGGTGTTTCCTGGCTCACATGTTTGGAGATGTTAGGGATAATGAGGCTGTCTCCTTTCCACTGCCTGGTTGAGCTTATTAAACACATTTCTCCTCTTTCTTCCCAAGAATGCCAGGACTGGTGGGCAGCAGGCTGCAGCCAGAACACTTCCAGCCTTCCTGCCAACTGCACAGGCTGCTCTGCTGTGAAGAGCCTGCAGGTAGTGACAGACTCTGGAGAGCTGAGAGAAAAGCTCCAGAGCTCTCAGCCTTTTCTGATCAAGGTAAGGCTGCAGGATGAGTCCAAACTCAGAGAGCAGCAGCCCAAACCCCTGCCCAGTCTGTTCAGCCACTGGCTGAGGTAGAACACAGATCTAAGAAGAGATTTAGCCCTAGTTTCCAGATCCCAAGGGGTGAGGAGCTCACTGCATCCTCTGGGTAATTGTCAGTGGGGTTGGAAACTCAGGTGGTTGTTGCTTTGGGATGTTCTTTGGTGGGATGGCAATGGGAAGGGGGGAAGAAGCCCAGGTGCACAGCTCTTTATTACCTTTGTTTTGTGTCACTGAAGACAGGGCAGCATCTCTCCTATGAAGAGCTGAAGCATCTTCAGGCCCAGGATCCAGACCTGGCAGAGGTTATAGTAGAAGCCAGTGCAGCTGAGTTGTGGAGCTGCCCATTTTCCTTTCCCTGGTGAGTCAAGAGACAAAACATCTGCTAGAGATGAAGTTCCTTCTGCAGCAGTGCCCAGGCTCTTTGCCTAGAGGAACTACCAGGAGCTTGCAAGTTGCACTTCAGCTGAAGGAGAGGGGGACAGGAGTAGCTTACAGCTTCTGGCTGCCTGCTGGCACTGATTTGATCCAAGCAGAAGCCTTCTCCACTAGAAGTGGAGTGTTGGGGCTGGGACTTTACATCCTGCTCCCCTTACAAGACAAGAATATCCCAGTGACTGCTCAGGCCTGTTCTTCAGGCCACACATGAATCACCTGGGCTGTGAGCTGATCACCTGGGGCAGCTGGTTTCCATTTCTGATGGCCTCAGTGGAATTCCTGCCCCATTAGTGTTGACTGAGAAGAGCTGCCACTCCTGCAGAGCACTGAGAGTCCACAGAGAGCCAAGAGACCCTGCAGGCTGTGGCTGGGTCAGGCAGGAGGAGTGGCCAAGCCAAATCCTGACCCCCTCTGAACTGAAAGCTCTTTGCTAAAGCCTTTAGCTTGACTGCAAGGTCTGTGAACAGTTCAGAGCTCTCTGAGGTGGCAGAGCACCCCAGTGTGTTGGGCAAGGCTTCTCCTGGGGAGGAGAGGGACAGGGGATGTGGGGAGGTGCCAGCTGGGGTGGAGCAGGCTGCCTGGCAAAGGAGCAGAGTCCAAGCAGACTTGGACAAGGGCATGGTGGAGTCTGTGCTTCAGGCTAATGCTCAGGTGGGGATTCTGCCCCTCTGCTCTGCTCTGGTCAGACATCCTCTGCAGGGCTGGGGCCAGCTCTGGAGTCCTCAGCACAGCAGAGACAGGGACCTGGTGGAGTGGGGCCACAGGAGGCCATGAAAATGATCTGAGGGCTGGAAGCTCTCTGCTGGGAGGCCAGGCTGAGAGAGTTGGGGTTGTTGAGCCTGGAAAAGAGAAGGCTCCAGGGAGACCTCACTGCAGCCTTGCAGTGCTTCAGGGACCTGTCATAAAGATGGGGAGAGACTTAGCAGGGTCTGCTCTGCCAGGACAAGAGTGATGGTTTTAGTCTAAAAGGAGATTTAGACTAGATCTAAGGAAGAATGTTTCACACTGAGGGTGGTGAGAGCCTGGCCCAGCCTGCCCAGAGAGGTGGGAGATGTCCCATCCCTGGAACCATCCCAGCTCAGGTTGTCTGGAGCTCTGAGCAACCTGCTCTAGCTGCAGATGTCCCTGCTGACTGCAGGGGGTTGGACTGGATGAGCTTTCAAGGTCCCTTCCCACCCAAACCACTCTGGGATTCTTTGCTCTTGCTGCATTTCTCCAGCACAGCACTGGTAGATGCTGATCTCTCTGCTCCCTGTTGGCAGGGCCCTGAGAGGAAGAGCTGAAGGAGCAGAGGGTTTAGAAGCTGAGAGGTTGAGTTTTGCTCCTGGCTGCTCATCTGGCAGCAAGCTGTTGCTCAAGGATGACATCTTCCTCTTGGAAGCAGCCTTTGCAGTGCAGGCCCTGGCATGGCAAGGTCTGGCCTTCATCTGCCTTGCTTTGGTTTCTTTAGGAGCAGACCTCTGAATAAAACCAGGATCCTGCAGGAGTTCTTCCCCACCTCCTCCTGGCTCTCCTTCCCTAGGAGAGTGGCCCTGGAGAGCTGCTTCCTCATCCCCCAGCCAGAGGTGGGCAACAAGGTGAGAAATGCATCCCAGAGACATCACCTCCCTGGCTGGCAGTTGTCCTCCAGCAGCTCCAAGCCTTTGGGGGGTTTTCTGGCCCTTTTCAGCTGATACAGTCCTGATGGGAAGGGTTTGGGCTGGGTTCAGTTCTGGCTATCCCTGGGGCATCTCAAGATCCCTGGGGAGGGCAGGGTTTGGGATGGGTTCAGTTCTGGCTATCCCTGGGCATCTCAAGGCCCCTGGGGAGCTGGAGGAGGGCAGGATTTGGGGTGGGCTCAATTCTGGCTATCCCTGGGGCATCTCAAGGTAGCTGGAGGAGGGCAGGGTTTGGGATGGGCTCAGTTCTGGCTATCCCTGGGGCATCTCAAGATCCCTGGGGAGCTGGGGGAGGGCAGGGTTTGGGCTGGGTTCAGTTCTGGCTATCCCTGGGGCATCTCAAGGTCCCTGGGGAGCTGGAGGAGGGCAGGATTTGGGGTGGGCTCAATTCTGGCTATCCCTGGGGCATCTCAAGGTAGCTGGAGGAGGGCAGGGTTTGGGATGGGTTCAGTTCTGGCTATCCCTGGGGCATTTCAAGATCCTTGGGGAGCTGGAGGAGGGCAGGATTTGGGATGGGTTCAGTTCTGGCTATCCCTGGGGCATCTCAAGATCCCTGGGGAGGGCAGGGTTTGGGATGGGCTCAGTTCTGGCTATCCCTGGGGCATCTCAAGATCCCTGGGGAGCTGAAGGAGGGCAGGATTTGGGGTGGGCTCAGTTCTGGCTATCCCTGGGGCATCTCAGGGTCCCTGGGGAGCTGGAGGAGGGCAGGGTTTGGGATGCCTTGCAGGCAGCTGACCTCAGCTGTGATCTGCTGGTGTCTGAGGGAGCAGCAAAGCTGTGCTTTGTGCTGTCTCCCTTTGCTTTAGGGCAGTGACTTGCCCCTGCTTTGATCAGCCAGAGCCCAGAAAAGCCAGCAAGGCTTCTGAAACACTCTCCTCTCATCCCAGAGCTACAGCTTGCACAGCCTCTTTGCTGTTGGCAGTGGCCAGCTCACCCTGACTGTGGTACCCCTGGAGCAGTGCAGAGAACACTGTGAGATCTTCAAGGTGGAGCTGGAAGCTGGAGATCTGGGTGAGTAGAGGTGCTTTGCAGGCTGGCAGATCCCTTGGGAGACAGGCAGCTGCTTCCAGCTCTCTGGCACCTGGGACTGTGCCTGCTAGCTGCAGGCCAGAGGAGAGATCACTGCTCTGGGAGCTGGTGGCCTGAAACACAAGCAGCAGGGCACCAGGAGGTGGGAGCTGTGTGGGGGCTGCACAGGGCAGTGCTGGGAGCTGGTGGCCTGAAACACAAGCAGCAGGGCACCAGGAGGTGGGAGCTGTGTGGGGGCAGCACAGGGCAGTTGTTGGGAGCTGGTGGCCTGAAACACAAGCAGCAGGGCACCAGGAGGTGGGAGCTGTGTGTGTGGGCAGCACAGGGCAGTGTTCTGCTGGATGTTACAGCCCCAGCATGAGGGCAGTGCCTTTCCAAAGAGCTCCTGCACAGCCTCATCCCCTCCTGGGAGAGGAGAGCAGTCCCAGCAGCCAGTTGATCTCATGGCTTCACCTCTCCTGCTTCATCCCCAGGTTATGCCAGCTCAGAGTCCTGGAGTATGAGCTTTGTGGCCAGAGGGACAGAGCCTGTGGTGGTCTGTGATGGAGCTGCCAGCTAAGGAGCATGGGGTGGGCAAACCAAGCTGCTTCCAGGTCAAGAAGACTTTTCAGCTTTGAAACCAAGGCAACCTCTTGAAAGAGCTAGAGCTGGGGCAACTGGGGCAGGCAGCTTTGCCCCCCTTGCATGTTTACAGTGTCTCCAAGTGACTTTTCCTGACCCTGGAGGTCATTTCCTTGCCTTTCCTCAACTGTGTTTTGGGGGAAGCTGAAGCTGTTTGTGCCCTTCCCCATCCCCTCAGGTAAGGCCTGGGTTTGGTGGGGTGTTTTAGGCAGGAGCAGCAGAGGGATTGCTCAGGATGAGATTCACCTTGTGTCCTTTGTGGCACTGCTGAACCTTCCTGGGGGGGATGGAGGGAGGCTTGGGGGTTGGAGGAAGTGTGTGGCAGTGCTGTGTCCATTCCTCCTGAGGAGGAGGCTTCCAGCCTGTCAGGCCAGAGCTATAAAGGGAATGAAAGGCTGCTGTGCCCCACCTCCTCCCAGTGCCTCAGGAGCTGCCCTGCAGAGCCCAGCTGAGCTCCCTGCTGCAGGCTGGATGAGCCTTGCAGCCTGGGGCACAGACCTTCACCCACTGCACCCTTCTTGTACCAAAAGGATCTGTTCTGGCCTCCTCTAGTTGTCCTGTGGTCACTCTGCTGGGCTTCTCCAGCAGCAGGCAGTGGGAGTCAAGGAGGAACTCTGCCTTTTTGGTTTCCCTTTCACCTCCTGAGCTGAGTTTCAGTGCTGAGAGTTCTGGCTGGAGATGGGGCTGGCTGCAGAGCAGCTCTGGCCTTCTGCTTGTGCAGCTAAGACACCAGGGCTGCAGGGCTTTTGCCTGCCCCTTGTTCTCAGAGGTGCTGCCTTGTGTCCCAGCCCAGGGCTCCCCCAGGAGCACTCAGAAGCTTCCTCATCCCTGGCATTGATCTTTTCTTCTTTGCATCAACTCCTTCCAGAGCTGGATGTCTGTCTTCAGAATGAACCTTGCTTTGTCTTGAGTCCTTTCCAAGCTGCCTTCACATGCTTCCTGTTGCCTGAGCACTGCTTTCTGCAATGCCCTGAGAGAGGCTCAGGTTCTAGCCTGTGCAGGCTGTGGAGGCTTTGGTCCCTTCCAAATCTGCTCCTTTGGGTCTGATCCTGCTGTTGGAGATCATTTGCAGATGTGTCAGGCTGAACTCCTGGGCCAGGGCTGGGCTTCAGGACAGAACTCTCACCCCTGTGAGTGTGGAGCTGGGAGGGGGTTGTTTGAGAGCAGGTTTCCTCTGCTCTCAGGAGTCAGAACCTCCTCTCCTCTCAATACTTCAGGTACTTGCAGAGTGACAGGTTGGGCAGTGTCTGCCCAGCCTTTGGCTTTGCAGCAAGAGCAGGGGAATGGGAGCAAGCATTGGCCTCATCCTGTCAGGCTCTGACAGCAGCTGCCAAGGGGGCTGAGCACCTCTGGCTCCTGTGCAGGGCTAAGGCAGAGAAGAGAACAGTTCCTGCTCCAAAGGATGTAGTCTGAGGCCTTGACACTGCAAACACATCTCTGCATCCCCCTGGGTGTCTCCAGCACCCCTGGCTGCCCCCCACCCCCCAGATCTTGGGGGTGTGGGAGAGAGCCTGGCTCTCTCAGGGCAGCAAAGGACTGCTTCAGGAAAGGGAATTGGATTCCAAAGCCTCCTGTTAAGTGTTGGTAATGCCTGGGGGTAGCTCGTGGTGCTGCATGGGATCCTGCAGAGGCCAAGACACACACACACACACACAGCCCCCACCCCTCTCCCTCCCCTCACTGCCTGCCTCTTACTTCATGGAAAGGGAGGAGTTTGGTGATGGCAGAATTAGGGCCTCATTAGTGACTGCTGCTATTGACACCCTGGCAGCTTCTCAAGACAGAATTGAGAGGCTGACAAGGTTACTTAGCTCTCCTGCTGCTGGACCTGATCCATTCCTAGCAGCCTTTGGCCTGGAGGTGCATGGGGAGAGAACCTGCTGGCTCCTGGGCACTGCTGCCACGGCAGGAGGGCAGCTGATGCTGTCCCTTCAAAGTGTCCTTGCATGGAGCTTGGAAAAGAGCTGCAGAGGCCAATCCCAAGTGTCTGTGAACTGCCTGTGTTCTCTGAGTCCCACTTCAGCCCCTGTGGCTGGCTGCTCTGGGAAGAGGCAGAGGGAATGGAGCTGTTTCCAGTTGCTGGTTAGCTGGGGTGGAGGGGAAGGGGATGCTCAAGGGCAGGTTTGTGTCTCTTGTTTCTCCCCTCCTCAAAGAGCTGCAGCTGGTTGGACTGGAGATGCTGAATCTGGGCTGTTTGCAGCTCTCCAAGTGCACTTTATGGTCTCTGCCTGGAGTTTCCAGAGCTGTGTCTAGGTGATCCATTGCACATGTCCCAACCTTGCTCCCTTTGGAGTTTACATCATTTGTTTTGAAACTGCCAGGAGATTTTCTCTTCCTCTTCCAAAGGCTGTAAGGAATTAGCTGCTAAACTGAAACAGGAGGGCAGTTCTCCTGCTGATAAAGAGCTGATTTTGGCCCTAGCTGCTGCTGAGTGTGGAGCCCAGGCTGCAGCACAGCTTCTAGAGCAGCTCCTGCCCTCCACTGCCAGAGGAGTAGTGCTGAGGCCTTCAGCATCACAACGTGAGCAGGGGTGGGAAACTGCTCCCAGAGATGAGGCCAAAGAGGCTGTAAGCAAGCCCTGGTCACCTTCCTCAGCCAGGGCTCTGGCTTCCCAGGGCCTTTGCAAAGGCTGTGGCTTCCCAAGAGAGCCTGGAGGCTCCCAGTGCTGTGCTGAGGCTGAACTGGGGGGGAATGTGGCTGCTCCTCAGCTCTTGAGGCATCAGAGCAGCAGATGTGATCAGATGAGTCACAGAGGGGCTGTGTCTCACCATCCTTTGCTGCACTTGTGCATCTCCAAGCACACATGCTAGTCCCCACCCTGCCTGCTCAGTGCCTGCCTCCCAGCTTGGGAGCTGTCTGCCTGGGAGCTGGAGGTGGCCTCCTGCTCACCTGAGAACCTGGAGGCTGCAAACCTCCTCTGAAACCACAGCAGAGAGGTGCAGAAATCAGTGCTGCCTGAGAGCCCCATGGGCAGAGATGCAGCAGGGTCATCTCTCAGCCTGCCAGGCTGCTGGGCAGGAGTCTCTGACTCTTGCTCTCCACCAGTCCTGAACTCAGGGTAACTGAAAGGAGAATGATTCCTCACTTCAGTGGCAGGAAAGCAGCATCCCTTTGGGGAGCCAAGCTGCCAGGTTCTGTTGATTCTGGCTTTTCTGTGGTTTAGTTTTCCCCTTCCCACTGGCATTGCACACAGCAGTTCCCCTGAGGCAGCTCTACAGGTCCCAGCCTCCCAATCCCTGTCTGGTGCCTGAAGAACTTTCTAGGCTGGGATTTCCCAGGGGTCTCAGGCCTTTAGCTTCTCTCTTGCTGTGATGGGCTGGCAGAGAAGCTGCTTTTCCTGGGCTGCCTCAAAGCTCCTCCCTCTCTCATGGCTGAGCTCCCTGGCTGCCCAGCAGCATGGGAACACCCCGAGCCAGAGGAGCTGGGGAGGAGGAGAGCACCTCCCTCCTGGAGACACCAGCTCCATCAGCTCCAGCACCTCCCTCCTGGAGACACCAGCTCCATCAGCTCCAGCATCTCACAGCAGTGATCCTCCTGCCTGGACACCCTTGGCTTCACAGCAGCACCACTTCTCCAGCAAGGACCTTGGCAGGATCCACCCAGGCCCAGGGTTAGCCTCCTGGCCCCCAAAAACTGAACCCTTGCTGGGGCTGAGGCCATTTCCCTGGGCCTTGGGGTGTGTGCACAAAGAGCTTTTGCTTCCTGCAACCCAACTTTTCTCCTTGTTGTCAAGTTTTGTTTCTCTAGCCCTGTAAACTCTCCTCTTCAGGAAACTCCTTGTAAGGGACAGATTTACTGTCCTGATCCAACAGGGGAGGTGCTGGGCTTCCCCTTTTGCTTTGCAGATTCAAACCAGGGACAGGTGATTGATTTTTTAGCATTCTTTCTGTCTCCATGGAGGGGGAGGCATCTTCTAGAGGCTCTCAGGGGTGCTGGGGACTAAAGCTATATATGCATAAAGACTGTTTCCATGCTGAACACTATCAATGCAGTGGGGGGGTAGGGGGTGGGGGGAGAGGAAAAACAAACCAAGAGAATGTAAATATGCACTTAATGCAGAATTTTATGGATGGTCCTAATTTAATATATATTGCAGACTTTGTATATACTGGGCAGAAGCCTGTAAAGTGTGTAAATAAATGGAGATTTGTATGGCAGAAGAATTAAAACAGTTTTTACTTTTTGCAATTAAACACAAGTGGTTGGATGCACCTTGTCCCCTTTGCTGATCTCTTGTCTCCTCCTGTGGCATGGCAGCTGCTGGGGGGGGGGGGGGG
>VWZX01003765.1:539729-563132 GCA_013399015.1 Galbula dea
CCTCTGCAGGGCCCTTTTTCTCAGTGGAAGGGTCACTGGAAGTGAGAAGGCAGCTGCTTGTTGTTTGGGAAGTGGCAAAAGAAACACTCTGGGAAATGCTCTTGTCAGTTCTCACCTGGTTCCCTAGGCAGCTGCTGCAGCAGCTCTGCCTCTCCCTTCTTCCTCCCCAAGAGCAACCTCTGTTCCTCCCAGTCCAGCTGATTTCAGAAGCTAAGCTCCTGCAGAACAGGCAAGTAGAGGAGAGAAAGATCCCACTGCTACCCAGACAACCCAAGAGCCTCCTTAGGCATCCAGCAGCCACGCTGAACCCCTCAGGGTCTGAGACAGTCAAAACCCAGCTCTGCTGCTTCTGCAGTGCCAAGTTGTGCTGTCCTGGAGCCCACCAGCCTCGAAGCAAAGCCTTCCCTCTCCCTCCCATCAGGTGTGCAGCTCCCGTGGCCGTGCAGAGGTTGCTGGCTCCCCAGCTGGGGTGGATGGGCTGTGCCCTGAGCAGAGGGGAAGCTGCATTCCTCATGCACTTACCTAATGCCGGCTGGACACCAGCTTGTCAGCTCCAGGGTGGGGCCTGGGCCTTCAGCTCTTCATGCTTCAGACATTGGCTCCAGAAGGAGCCATCCAGGCAGGTTGGGGAGTTGAGAAACAGCTTTGCACCCCCTTTGCAAGCAGCTGTGCCTGACCTTGCTGCATGCATCAGCTCTGACTCCTGTCTCCCCAGAAGCCACGTGCCCTGGGTTTTCTCCTCCCCGTGAGCACTGTGTCTCCCTTTTTCCTTAATCCCTCTTGCTGCTCTGTCCCCTGCAAGGCTTAGTCAGGATGCTGGAGTGCCAGGGCCCGTGTGGAGCTTGGCCCTTCACCTCTGCATCATGTTTGCAGAGCCCAGGACATGTGTTGGGGTCTTAGTGCTGCCTTGTTCCTCAGGAGCCAGGCCACAGTGGAGCTGGAGCCAGTGTTGATCCTTTCAGCTCTCTGGAGATGCAGGAGCAAAGCTTTCCAGGTGTCTTATGATGAAGACAGGTTTGTCTTGACCCAGATTCCAAGCCTGCAGTTTGCCTTAGCAATAAATGGGAACTTCTGGTTCGACCAGCTGAGCTGAAGACACCCCTTGAGATGTTAGCCTCAGCCCCTGCTTGTGGAAGCTGTTGGGCTGTTGAGGGCACAGTAGACCTTGGGCCTGCTGAAGGAGAAGGTGACATGTGGAGGTAAGACCTTAGGGAGAGAGGTGCTCAGCCTGCCCCAAAGCAAAAGGAAACCTGAGAAAGCCTTGCCTGGGGAGCTGGGAGGGGAGAGGGGGAGGCAGAGCCGGCAGCCTGTGATTAACTTGGCTCTGCAAGCCAGAGCTGCCCACCCGCTGAGCCTTTCGGACAGCCTGGGTCCCCCAGGGCAGCTCCTGGAACAGAGCCTGGGCCATTGCACAACCTCAGATGGGGAGGGAAGAGGCCAGAGGCAGGCTGGAGGGTCTCTGCCAGGCAGGCTCCGTGGTGGTGGGGGGGTCTGGGACACCTGATCTCAGTATGATAGGGGTTGGAAGGGACCTCGAAAGGTCATCTAGTCCAACCCCCCTGCCAGAGGAGGATTCCCTAAGACTAGGTCACAACAATGCTTCCCTGACTGGGATTTGAACCCAGGTAAGAGGGCTGAATCCTCACCACTAGACCACCTCTGGCTGCCTGTGGGGAGGGAGCCCAGCCTGTCCCTGCAGGGCTACCGGCTGCTGAGTGCCCCCAGCCCTGGAGGCAGCTGCAGCCTCCCAGCTCCCCTTCTCTGGGCCGAATTCAGTCTCTATCCTGTCCTGGTGGCACAGGGGGAAGGGACATCAACCCCAGCAGTCTGGGGGTCCAGGGGGAGGCCATTCCCTGCTGCTTTCCCCCCAGCATGGCCAGTGCATGGCCACGGGGCTGGCTGAGGTGAGCTCTGAGCCTGCCTGGGGAGTCACCTCACTGCAGGCTGCCCTCAGCAGTTGCCTCTTGTCGCCTTTGTTTCTGGCCCCAGGGCCAGGGCAGGACCCTGCTGTCAGCCAGAGCTTTACTGCTTGCTTAGGGATTCTTAGGAGGGGTTGGGAGGAAAAGGGCAGGAGGTGGAAAGCAGGACCCCGAGCAGGGTGAAGGGGATGGCAGAGGTTTGGAGCCTGGATGAAGATGCCAGCCCAGGGGTTGTGATGCAGGCACAGGCTCTGTCCTGGGGGGACTGGACCCTGCCTGCTCCTTGGCACCAGCCCTGCTGCTGCTTCTCCATCAAGACCGACATGTGAGCTGGGTGTGGACTGCCTGGTTCCCAAACTCTGCTCTAATAAAGAACGAGGTTTCCTCCCCAATTTTCAAGCTGTTGGGTGTTCCTTGCTGTTGGGAGGTGCTTTAAATCTGGCTGCCAGAGCCGTGGGCTGCTGAGAGCAAGGAGCTGGCTGCACGATGCTGAGCTCAGGTCTTCCTCTTGTTTTCCTCTTGCTCCCGGTGCTGAAGCTGAGCTGGTGCCTGAGTGATGAGGAGAAGAAGATAATCCTGGATGGACACAACAAATACCGTGCCCAGGTCTCTCCTCCTGCTATGGACATGCTGAAGATGGTAAGTGGCTTTTATTGCAGGGGAATGTCAGAGGGGGTTTGGGTTCTGCTAGCCTCAAAGCTTCATGCTGGGAGGGATGGAGGTTGCCTTTAGGGGAGACAGAGCAATTCTTGTGCAGAGCTACAAGGAGATGTCAGGGGAGGAGTTCCCAAAGCTGCCCCAAACGAGTTGACTTTCCTTTCACCACCTATCAAGTTGTCTTTGATTGTTCCTGGAAGTTCCTGAGGGTGATCTGAGTCCTGGGATGCTCTGAGAGAGAGGTGCAGCTCTCACTCAGCTGAGTGCCTACTGGAGCTCCTTCTCTTGGGGAGGAGAGGCAGGTGAATGTTGCCCCAGGCAGATGCCCTGGGCTGGAGGGGGAAGCCCCTGTTGGGACGTGCCTGGCACCTTTTGCTTCTGCAGGTGAACAGGCTGTGTCTGTAGGAGGCAACATCAACTTCAACCTGGCCATGGGCTTTCCAGCATGCTCCTAGTCCTCACTGTGACTTGTGCATGGCTCTCTTGGAGGTGAAGGAGCCCCCATTTTGCTGGGGGAAACTGAGTCAGGTGCCTGCCATCACGTGTGGCTTCAATAGGAGCAAACCCAGGCTCTTGAGCTGCTGCTGCCTTTTGGCTTATTTGGACTCTTGATTTGATTAAAATTTGGCTTTCAGGTTTTATCTTGCACCACATGTGGGTTTTTTTCCCCTGTCTGTGACACACTGGAGGAGGACAACTGTTTCTCATGGAGAGTTGGAGTGCTTTACTCTTTCAGTCACAGTCTGCTTGGAGGAGACCTCCCTGCCTGGCCCAAAAGTTGCCTATTGCAGTTTAGAAACATAGAAACATCAGCACAGTTGGAAAGGACCTTCAAGATCATCAAGTCCAAGCAACAGCCCTGCACTGCTGTGATCCCTAACCCATCCCCTCAGTGCCACATCTACTCGCGTTCTGAACCCCTCCAGGGATGGTGACTCCACCACCTCCCTGAGCAGCCTGGGCCAATGCTGAGCCACTCTTTTGGTGAAGAACTGCTTCCTAATATCTAATCTAACCCTGCCCTGGCACGACTTGAGTCCTTTCCCTCTAGTCCTAGTGCTGGTCACAAAGGAGAAGAGGCCAACACCTGCCTCTCTACAGCCTCCTTTCAGGTAGCTGAAGAGAGCAAGAAGGTCTCTCCTCAGCCTTCTCTTCTCCAGGCTAAACAGCCCCAGCTCCCTGACCTCCTCACTAGGCCTGTTCTCCAGACCCCTGAGCAGCCTGGCTGCCCTTCTCTGCACCCTCCCCAGCACCTCCATGTCCTTCCTTACTGCAGTGCCCAACACTGCACACAATAAATGGAGTTTAGAGCTTCCTCCCCAGAGCTGGAGGAGGGGCAGGAGCTGATCTCTTCTCTCTGGTGGCCAGGGACAGGAGCTGGGGCAGTGGCATGAAGCTGTGCCAGGGGAGGGGCAGGGTAGAGCTTAGGCAAAGGTTCTTCCCCCAGAGAGTGCTGGAGCACTGGAACAGGCTCCCCAGGGGTGCACTCATGGCACCAGCTCTCAGGGAGTTCCAGAAGCATCTGGCCAATGCTCTCAGCCACATGGGCTGACTTTGGGCTTGTCCTGTGCATAGACAGGAGTTGGACTTGGTGAGCCTTGTGGGTCCCTTCCAACTTGGGTTATTTTGTGATTCAGTGAAATGTTTCTGGCTGGTAAATGGGAACTTAACCAGGCAGATGAAGCAAAAAGCCATGTTTGGGTACAGGAGGTCTGTCTGGTGACTTCTGACTCGAAAGAGGGTAGAGCCAGAACCCTAAAGCACCATCATCCCCCAGCCACCCACCAGAGCAAGGCACAGAAAAGTCAGAGCATAAAGAGCTTTAGAGCCAAAATCTTAGAGAGAGCCTTAGGGAAACCATCTCTTGGTGTCCTTAAGTCAGCAGCAGTTCTGAAGCAGCCCCTGCTGCTCCCAGCTGAGGCTTTGCCTGCACACTGTGTGCTTTGAGATGCTCCCTGCTGCAGAGCTGCTTGATTTCTGCCTATACACACAAGCCCTGCTCACAGCCTGGAGCCAAAGGCTTTCAGCATAACAAATGGTTAGCTTTGGTGGAGGTTTTCCATGGGAGTGTGGTTCTCTGCTGCCCCTGGGACCCTGGCTCTGCCTGGGAGCTCACCTGCTGCGGTGGCACCGCGCCCGGCTGAGGTCACCCCCTGCTTCTGTTTGGGCCCTGCCTCTGGTTGCTGGGGAGATAGTTGGGTGAGGAGAGGACACACCTAGCCTAAAGCCATTTTTCTTTCCTAAGGAGAGGTGCAAATCCCTGTTTGTGGAGCCCAGCTCAGGGTCAGAGGGAAAGGAGCATGTGCTCCCCAACGTGGCTTCCCAGCCAGCGCCCCCAGCCTGGCTTGGGGCCACGAGGGGAGAGCAAGCAGAGCTCTGTGCCCCCATCCAGATCCTCCTCTGGTGCCTCAGGCTCTGTGCACTGCCCCTCCACACCCTGATGGTGCCATGCTCTGTCCCACCTTGCAGCCAGCCCTGACTCCAGCCAAGAAGGTTCCCCCCTGAGGCCTGGCCATGTGTTGGGCTGCCTTCCAGCCTGCTGCAGGAGCAGAGCTGCTTGTCTCCATCGACTGGCACCAGGACAGCCCAAACAGCTGTGGCTAGGGCTCCTCCCTGGGAGAAACCCTCTCCTCCTCCTCCTGCATGTCAGTGTGGCTGTTGGGGGAGCATGGTTCAGTGGGCTCAGCTGGTGGGGGAGCCACTGCTGCTCCACAGGGGCTCTTGGCAGGCAGCTGGCCATGGTCTCAGGTCCAGGTGAACAGAAGATGTTCCTCATGAGTGTGTGCTCCCAGGCTGTGTGCAGCTGAGAGGGGAGATGTGTCCTCTCCTCCCATTCCCACCCTGCTCAAAGAGGGGTGTCCCCAGAGCTCCTCCTGTGAGAGGGACCAGGGATTGTCCTCCCTTCCTCCAGCTGGCTCCACACTGAGCTGAGGAGGCTCCAAGATGATGTTAGAGATGCTGCAGGCAAGGCCGTGAGAGTCATGCTGATGTCCTGACCTTCTCCTGTTTGACCTGCAAGCTAAGATTTGGGCTGTGCTGGGACTGGCTGTGGAGCTCCCCTCTCCTGAGGACTGTGTTGGGCAGGGAGTTGACTTCCACTCATGCATGGGGAAACTGTGGCCGAGGAGCTCAGGGCTCCTTGGAACATGTCCTTCTGTGTGTCCCTCTCCCTCTGCTGATGCCAAGCTCCTTTCAGAGCTGGGACACAGAACTGGAGCTCTTTGCTCAAGCCTATGCAGAGAAGTGCATCTGGGACCACAACAAGGAGAGAGGGAGACGAGGAGAGAACCTCTTTGCCATGGCCCCGACCCTGGACCTCGAGTTTGCTGTGGAAGACTGGAATGGGGAGGAGAAATATTACAACCTGACAGCTTCCAGCTGTGTCCCTGGGCAGATGTGTGGCCACTACACCCAGGTACTGAGCTGCTGGGGCAGGGGGTTGTCAGGAAAGGAGCTGTAAGCAGAGCCCCAGCTCCTCCCAAAGTCTTTGCAAAGGGCTGGAGAACCAGGCAGGAATCAGGAGGATAAGGGGGAGCTGGGGATGGTGCCAGCCATGCCCAGCCTTTTGGAGAAGACCTCTTCTAAAGAAGCTCTGCAGCCCTGTGGGACTGCTCAGCAGAGCTGGGGTCAGCTTGTCTTAGGCAGAGACAGGAGATCTGGGTGCTTCTTCACAGCTTGGGTGGGAGCAAGGAGCAGGGATGGTGGTGGTAGAGAGCAGGGTGGATGTGTGGAGGGTCCCAAGACCAAAGCAGACGTGGATGTGTAGCCCTGGGCTGGGAAGGTGACCCAGAGAGGGGCAAGGAGCAGGATCCTGAAGGATCTGGGAATCATTAGGGCTGTGAAAATGCTTAGGGGATTGGAACATCTCTCTTACAGCAAGAGGCTGAGAGAGCTGGGGCTGGGTAGGCTGGAGAGAAGACTAAGGAGAGATCTGCTCAATGCTGAGCAATGCTTCATGGGTGGGGGACAGGAGGATGGGGCCAGGCTTTGGTCAGTGGTGCCCAGGGACAGGACAAGAGGGAACAGGCACAGACTGGGACAGAGGAAGTTCCATCTGAACATCAGGAGGAACTTCTTTGCTTTGAGGATGGTGGAGCCCTGGCCCAGGCTGCCCAGGGAGGTGCTGGAGTCTCCATCTCTGGAGACATTCTAAACCTGCCTGAACACCATCCTGTGCAACCTGCTCTGGGTGCCCCTGCTCTGCCAGGGGGTTTGGGTTAGATGATCTCCAGAGGTCCCTTCCCACCCCTGACATTGATTCTGTGATGTGGGATCAGGGGCACACACTGAGAGGTGAGGGAGGACATTGGTGTGGGGGACAGAGCAGCCTTCAAGGGCAGGAGACAGGTTGCCAGCCAAGTCCTGCAGTCACCTCCCTTCCACCTCTGCTCTGCAGGTGGTGTGGGCCAGCACCCATCAGATTGGCTGTGGGGCAAACTTCTGTGAGAAGATCGAAGGGATTGAGGCAGAGGGAATGTTCCTGCTGGTCTGCAACTACTACCCCCCGTGAGTCCTGGGCACCCTCTCCACAGGGTTCCTGTGCTGGGAATCTCCTCCCTTTGGTGCCTGAAGCAGAGCAGGGTTTGACCTTGGCCAGAAATAGCAGCAGAGCAATTCCCAGAAGGGCCTTTGTGAGCTGGGGCTGGCCACAGAGGAAGGAAGGGGTTGTCTGCTGATGCCTGTCCCTGACTGCCACTGCTGAGCTCTGCTCCTGGCACAGATCTGGGCAGCCACCTCCCCCCTAGCCCCCCCAAGAGCTGCTGCTTGTGTCCTCTCAGCTGCCATGGCATCAGCCTTGCTCTTCCCCTCCCCACAGCAGCAGCAGTCACCTGGGCAGCAGGAAGGCTTGGAGGGGGGAGCAGAGGTGGGGACCCACTGCAAAGCCCTGGGGCTAGGCTTTGGGGGACCACTTGCTTCCAGGTGGGGAGACCAGCAAGGCTGGTTGGTTGCTGCAGACCTTCTTGAGCAGAAAGGAGACAAAAATCCCATGCCCAAATGCCCATCAGCTGCTCTGCTCTGAGGGCTGGGGAAGGATCTGGTCCCTGGTGCTGTCTCTCCTGGCTCTAGCAGCCTTAGGGTCAGGCCATGGAGGGAATGATAGAGTCAGTGTGTGGCAGGAGACCCAGAGCTGCTTTGAGTTTTGTCCTGGCTGGGATACTCCAGCTGAACCTGACTCCTCTTGGGTGTTTCTCCCTCTCCTCACTCCTGCCCTCTGCTTTCAGGGGTAACATGAAAGGCAGGAAGCCCTACAGGGAAGGAGCCTCCTGCTCACAGTGTCCTGAGGGCAGAGTCTGTGTCAACTCCCTGTGTGGTAAGTGAGCTGCCACATGGCCCCTGGCAGCCTAACTGGGACTGGACTCAAACCTTTGGGTTGGCTTCCAAGCTCTGAATCCTCCTGGAGCTCTCAGGAAGCCCTGGACCAGCAGTTCCAGGTCTGGACCATGAGACATCAAGTGTGCTGGCAGCTCCTAAGCCAGCTCAGCTGCCTCGAGGTGAAGAGGGTCAGACAAGGACCTCACACCCCCCTAGGCAGCAAGGACAGCCCCTGAGGGGCAGGAGGTTGTGTGAGGGAGATGAGATGTCCCAGGTTGGCAACCCCAGAGTGGGGAACAGCCCAGAGTAACCTGAGGGGTTAGCTGCTGCTTCACTCCCCTGCTGGTTTCTGCTGGCCCTGCTCAGTGCTGGGGATCCTTTGGGGGCAGCTGACCCCCAGCCCTAACCCATGGCACTTTTCATCTCTTGCCAGAAGCCACTGTAGAGGAGACCACTCCAGCCCCTGTGACAGCAAAGGCAAGCACACCCACACCAACCACAGCCTTGCCAAAACCCTCAGCCAAACCAGAGTCCACCACAGCCTCAGCCAGACCAGTGCCCACCACACCAGAGCCCACCACAGCCTCAGCCACACCAGAGCCCACCACAGCCTCAACCAGACCAGTGCCCACCACACCAGAGCCCACCACAGCCTCAGCCAAACCAGGACCCACCACACCAGTGCCTACCACATCCAAACCACCACCCAAAACAACACTTCCAACCACAGCCACGCCAAAACCCACAACCATGCTCCCAGCCACAACCACAGCCAAGCCACCACCCACAACCACTCTCCCAACCACAGCCAAGCCAAAACCCACAACACCAGCACCCAACACAACAACTGCCAAGCCCAAACTTGCCCCCACACTCCCAACAACAGCCCCAGCCAAGCTGAAACCTGCAACAGCAGCAGCCACCACAGCTGTGGCCAAGCCAAAACCTACTGTGCCAGCAGNACCAGCACAGCCAAGCCAACAACCACCACAACCACCACCACAGCCAAACCCACAACCACCACCACAGCCAAACCCACACCTACCACACCCATCCCCACCACAACCACCACTACAGCCAAGCCAACACCCAGCACACCAAAAGCCACCACAACCACCACTACAGCCAACACAACACCCACNCCACAACCACCACTACAGCCAAGCCAACACCCACCACAACCACCACCACAGCCAAACCCACACCTACCACACCAATCCCCACCACAACCACCACTACAGCCAAGCCAACACCCAGCACACCAAAAGCCACCACAACCACCACTACAGCCAAGCCAACACCCACCACTGCAGCCAAACCCACACCCAGCACCCCAAAAGCCACAAGTGCTGTGACTAAGCCAAAACCTGCTACAGCCAAACCCACACCCACATCTGCCACCACTTCAGCTGAGCCAGCACTTGCCATATCAACATCAGCAAAGCCAAAACTCACCCCTACAACACCAGCAGCTACCACACCAGCAAAGACACAACCCAAAGCTGCCACAACCACCAAGCCAGAAGCCACTGAAAGAGAAAGACCAGCTGCTACTGAGGCAGCTGGGCTAACTCTTTCCTTTGAGCCCACCTCAGACCTGGATGCTAAAGTATCTCCAGAAGCAGAGGTGGACACCAGAGAGCCTGCTAGCCCCTCGACTACAGAGGCTCCAGCCTTGTCAGAGAGCATGGGCACAGCCTTCAGCCCCAAACCTTCCCCAGAATCAAGTCAAGGTGGGAAAGAGGCTGGGAAAGAGGAATCAGCCTTTTCCAGCCCACCTCCACCCCTCAGGCAGGTTGTCCCAGAGATCAAGTTAGGTTTCAATAGAGCTGAGCTCCTGCCCCCCTCCAAGTCAGTGGTGTTCAGCCCTGAGGAGCCAACCTTCTTGCGCTTAACATCACCTGCCAGAGAGAGACAAGGGCAGAGCCCTGCTTTCCAGACCTCCCTCTCAGGTAAGGTGCTGCTGGGGTCTGTCCTGGCATGGCCATGCAGATGTTCAGTGATCCCCAAGCAGCATGGAGAGTGCTTGGGAGGAACCAGTAGCCCCACTGGTCCTCTGGATCCCATCTCCTGTGTGTGGCCCCCAAGGCTTCTCCTCACCCTTTCCCCTAACCCTGCAGGGCACTGGATGTCTGGTTCGTGCAGCATGGGTTTGTCTGCAGCCTGCTCCCCACTAACCCACCAGCTGTGTCACGTCTTCACTGCTCAGGGCACTGCTGCCTGGCACCTCCTGCTGTCTGATGGACCTGCATGAGTGGGAGTTTCTCTTTGGTGCAGCCCTTCCCCTCTAACTCCAGGTTGTCTTCTCTTCTGCTAGCAGGTGCCCTGGACCTTGAGGAACCAGAGACTAACTCAGACCCAACGAGCGTGGATGGGCCCACGGCTGGAGCCCCCAGCCCCTGCATGGGCCTTGCACTCTTCCTCCTACCTGCTGTCATCCTGGTGTGCCTTCTGCTTTGAAAGGTCTTCCTCAGCTGTCCCTGCACCAAGGCTCTCTTCAGCATTAGTTGCTCCACAGCCATGGTAGGCTGGGGAGACTCCCTGGACAGTCCAGGCTGTGTCGCTCTCTTCTTATGCTGCCTACTCTGCTCCAGCCCTGGTGAGCCAAGGGCAGCCAGCAGTCCCATGGGAACCTGGTCCCCTTCCTGAGGAGACCCCAGGACGAGAGGGTGTCTGCCACAATGCTGGTCACCTTGGATGCTTCTCCTTTCCTCCCAGTCAGCCTGGGTCTCTGCTCCATCCCCCAGCTGGAAGTGCTGAGCTGCCCCCACCCCGGGCTGTGTGGCTGGCAGGCCCTGCCACACCACGTCCCAGGGAGAGCAGAATGACTTGGGAACCCCAGGGGCCAGGAGAGGTGGTCCTTGGCTTTGGTGTTTGTCTGGAGATGGGACCCAGTGCTTGGCTTTGGTGTCTGTCAGGATGAGTTTCCAACAGGAGGGTTCTGTTCCCCTCCTGATGTGTCTGGTCATCTCTTCCCTCCTTCCCCAAGCAAGAGTGCCTTTTGCTTTTTCCACAGGAGAGGATTTCTTTTTCCTTCCTGGTTGTGGTAGGGCTATGGCCAGTGTCCCCCTCCCTCAGATGGACTCCTTTCTCCTCCTCCTCCCACCCCTGCAGCCCTTGCCCCCTTCCTCTCTGCTGCTCTCTGCAGCTTGTGCCCCCCCCCCAGTTACTCCATGCTCATGGCTATTTTACGCCTGTGCCTGCACCCCTCTGCTTGCACAGAAGAAAAGCCTTCAGCTCTCAGGAGGAGCCCCCAGCTCCTCCACACAGCTTTCTGCTGCATGGCTTCCTTCTCTGCATCACTCAAGTGTTAGCTGAACGTAGAGCCAGATCCCAGCTGACATCTACTTTGTGTGGTGGAGCCTGGTCCAGGAGAAACAAGAAGGATCCAGGGAACTACAGACCTGTGTGCTGGTACAGCTTGAGCTCAAGGGAGCCAAGTGAGTGATGTTAGAGGTTACTGGTGGCTCCAGGACCTGCTGGAGGACCACTTCCATTGTCTGGGACACTCCCTGTGTTCTCCCCCCATGTCTCTGCTCCCTTCACCTGAGGATTCCCAGGAAGGTCTCTTAACTCTGTGATCAGCTCTGCAGACCTGTGGAAGGGACTAGGAGCCCCAGTCCCTTCTCTGCTTGTGGCATCCTTGGATTTCTTCACCAGATGAGGTGGAGAATGACCTGAAGGTTAAATATTGATGTCCTCCCCCATGCTGCTGTGTCCTGTGCATCCCCAGAGCATGCACTGAATAAATCCTCTTGTGACAAGTCCACTGTGGGGTGTGCAGTGACTGGGGCACCTGGGGACCAGAGATCTGCTTCTTGTACCTGTGAAATGCTCTTGCTTCTGTGCTTAGGGAGAGCCACCAGAGGCCAAGGTGGCTCCTGGGGATGCTAAAGGAGTTTTTGGAGCTTCTAAAAGCATCTGCTTTTTGCAGGGTTGTAAGGGGGAGATTGGAAGCCTGTGTTAAGGCAGCAGAAGGAGGAGATGGAAGATGATGTCAGGAATATTCCCTGAGCTCCTAGATGAGTGCAAAGCAAAAATGTGTCCCCACCAGGAATGTTTGGGTGAGGAAAGAAAGAGGAAGAGAGCTCAGAGGAAAAAAAGAGATCAAAACTGGGGCTGGAGCACTCCTGGTTCCCTGTTTTGAGAAGCCCAGCAGCCAGCCTCCCCCCCCGCCCCTCCTCAAACCACCCTTTTCCGTCTTTGCAGCAAAGAAAGAAGTGCAATGCAAGCGTGGGTCCCCAAATCCTGTGCTTCTGCAGCATTTTCACTGCAGGACATCACCAACCCCACGAGCAGCATGTGAGGAATGGCCCTTGGGAGAGAGCAGCTCACGATGCTGGGCTCAGACCTTGGCCGGTTGCTTTTCCTCCTCCTCCTGGCCCAGCGAGGTTGCCCTGCAGCTCCGTGTTCCTCTGCTTCCCAAACCGCTGGTGCAGGAGCCCAAGAGCAGCAGGAAACAGCTGCCTGGGGGAGGTTGTTTCAGGTGAGGACCGTGGCCGGTCCTGCAGAGCGGTGACCGGCAGGTGGCAGTGGGAGAGACCCGGGAGAGACCGGGCAGGGACCCGGCAGAGACCCGGGAGGGACCGGGCAGAGACCCGGGAGGGACCGGGCAGAGACCGGCAGGGACCCGGGAGATACCTGGCAGGGACCGGGCAGAGACCCGGCAGGGACCGGGCAGAGACCCGGGAGATACCCGGCAGGGACCGGGCAGAGACCCGGGAGGGACCCGGCAGGGACCCGGGAGAGACCCGGGAGAGACCCGGCAGGGACCGGGCAGGGACCCGGCAGGGACCCGGGAGAGACCCGGGAGAGACCCGGCAGGGACCGGGCAGAGACCCGGCAAAGACCCGGGTCGGAACCCGGCAGGGACCCGGGAGAGACCCGGCAGGGACCGGGCAGAGACCGGGCAGAGACCCGGCAAAGACCCGGGTCGGAACCCGGCAGGGACCCGGGAGAGACCCGGGTCGGAACCCCGCAGGGAGCCGGGCAGCTCTCGTCTCGCTCCGCGGAGCCTTACCGGGGCTCTCCGGGGCTTGATTTCATCGCAAGCATCAGCTGGAGTTAAGAATCAGATTAAAAGCAACCTTCTGCCCAGGTACTGTGGCTGCTGCAGCTTCTCCTCGCAGGCTGAGCTCCTGCTGCCAGGCTGCTTTCGGGGAAGAGACGAGATTCAGCTCTGGGTTAAGGGCTAGAGGATGGAAACAGAGCCAGGAGTGGCTGTTCGCCTGCTGGGAGGGGTCAGCCTGGGAGAGAGTTTCGGGACTGGGGCTGCTTTTCCACCTGGCTGAAGGAGAAGGTAGCATTAATTCCCTATACATAATTAAAAGAGCAGAAAAGCTGTTTAGTTTGGGGGGGTTTTACCCCCAGCATCACCAGGGTATTTTGGGCAACACCTGGGGGGTTTTTTTTTGCAGTGCTGTATTCCCCCATCCTGCTCAGAGCCATCCTGGAGCTGGGAGCAACACTGCTGCTGCTCAGCAGCCTGAGCAGAATGGAAAGGATTTTAGCACTGATTTGGGGCCTGTGAGCCTTGCAGAAACTGTGGGGTTTTGTTCTGCTGGAGGTTTTCACTGCTGGAGACACTCAGTTGTGCAAGGACCTATTTACAGAGCTCCTTGTAACACAAAGTTGAAAGCCAGAGAGCAAATCCCTCTTCCCCCTGCCCCCAGGACAGCAGGGCTGAGCCCTGCCAGTGTGGGCATTTGGGGTGCTTTGGTTTTTAACCCTAAATTAGGGGGGTTAGGGAAGGTGACCGTGGCAAGGGCAGAGGCTGGTGTGGTGCACAGAGGAGGACAGGAACAATTCTCCTGCAGCATTTCCACTCCACTCCTGGGCATGAAGGATGGGTTCAGCTCAGGGGGTAACTCCTCAGGGGGAGAAAGAAGCCAAGCCCCTGGCAAAGATGCTTCCAGAGCCTTCCATGATGCTTCCATGGCCACGTGTGGTGAGAGGAGGAGAAGGCATCAGCCATCAGCTGTGGTCAGCTGGCTTAAAATCATGGGATTTGGGGTATTCCTAAGGCTTGGCTGCTGCTCCCACCTCACCTGCTTGGTCCTACCTCACCCTGGGACCTGTTCCCTGCTGGTGTGGTGGGCAAGAGGAGGTTGTTTAGCTTCAGCTCCTGAAGCTCCTCTGCAGGTGGTGAGTAGGAAGGGAAGGGATGGGGCAAGCACCGAGCATCCTGGGGGCAACAGCCACTGAGGCTGTGATGCTGGTAGGGCCAGCTAGCTGCCAAATGTCCTCTGAGTGCTTGAGCTGAAGGAGCTCTTGCCCAAGGGTGTCCCCAGGGGCTTGCCTCTCTTGATCTTGCTTCCTGGCACCTGCCCCTCCTTGCCATGGAGCATGACTTGCCCTGCTGAGAGGTGCTCTGGGACCCTGGCCAGGGGTGTAAGCTCAGGCAGGCTGCTGCCCCTCCTCCTCCTGGGCAGAGGTGCCCTTCCCTTTGTACCAGGAAGCATTAGAGAAAGTAAACATTGCCTTGGCAGGGTGCTGAGCCCTAGCTGTGATTTATCAGAGCCAAGCTGATGGCTTGGTGCAGCCTGGAAGTGGCTCTGTGTTCTGTGGCTGGTAGCAGAGTTGTGTTTATAGCAAGGACTGTCCAAAGCAGAGGGAAGCCCAACCTGCAGCCCTGGAGTGGACTGAGGCTGAGGGAAGAAGGTTTGGGCTTTGTGATAGGATTTGAGGTGGCCCAGGAAAGCACCTGGTGACAGCCAAAGCAGGTGTCTCAGCTGCACAGCCAGCCCAGTCCACTCCTACAGCCTCCTCCTGTCCTGGCTGGGGCTTCCCTTTGTGCTCAGGGTTACATGGAGAGCTTGGTCAGTGATGCACAGGATCCCTGGCCACCCCTCCAGAGGTCCCAGTGCACCAGGCAAGCTTGCTTCAGGGCAGAAAGAGAGACACTGTTTGGACACAAAAGAAGCCAGAAGAAGTTTCTTGGCCCAGGAGAAGAGCTCAGTAATGTTTTATTGATGGCTCCCAGCTCACACAGCTTCACTGCTTGAGAGTCTCAGTGCAGTGGAGGACTCCAGTGATTTCATTTAGGCCACCCAGGATTAGTTCTTATCTAGGGGATACCTCTGAAACACAGAGCTGCTGCCCTGTTCCCATGCTCGTGGTGCTATTTTGGTACCTCCCAAACAAGCTGTGGGCAGGAAGCCTGCCCCTCAGCCAGCAGCCAGAGGATAATAACACAGCTAAGAGACCAAGCTATAGTTCTGCACAGCAAGTCTCCAGGAGTTATGGAGAGAGGGCTGCATTCCTTCACTGCTAGACACTGCAGCATCCCCACCCAGCAGCTGTGGCCCAGCCTGAGGATGTCCCATCCCAGCCTCATGCAGCTACAGCCCATTCCCAGGCACAGAGGAGCCTCACACAAGCTGCTTCATTTTGGGGAGAGTCCCATGGGCCAAGGAGTCAGGTCTAGGTCTCCCTGGGTGACATTTCAGGGCTCCCAGTTCTTTTGGCAGCTCTCTTCCTCCTCCACCTGAGGTGATGTCCTCTGCCTGGTGCCTTGGAGCTCAGGCATGTCCCTGAGGGAGGCCTCCAGTCCTGAAGAGCTGGTGCAGCCCTGATCACATTACAGCTCCACTCCTGGTCTGGCTCCTACCTCCTTTGGACTGTGGCAGAGGGACAGTCCCCTCTGCTCCTGAGGAAGGGGAGAAACACCAACTGCCTGGCCCTTGCCAAGTGCCAGAGCTCTGAAGCATGCTGTCTTCTCCTGTGTCTGCTGGCAGATGAGTGCTGCCTGCCTGGAAGAACCCAGATGGGTTAGAACTTGCTCCCTTTGGCTCACATCTCTTTCTTACCAGTGTCCCCCCTAGGTCAGGCTGTTAGTCTGGATCATTGGCTTACTCTGTGGGAGTGCACAGGAGCCCTAATCTCCTGGCCAGTGGGTTGGGCTGATATGGGTTATCAACTCAGAATGAACCACCCTCCCATTCTGTGCCATGGGGGAGCTGGGAAGCTGTCCAGAGCAGAAAGCACTTCCTGAGCAGAGGCCAACCAGCTAAATCTCACCAGCTCCCTGAGCTGTCAGTCCCCAGGCCCAGATCCCCTTCTGAACCCCAACTCCAGAACTGTGTGCAACAAACTTAAACCACAAGCTCAGATCCATCCTCCTGGCCCCAGGGCATCCCCTTGCCCTCAGACTGGAGGGCAGAGCAGAAGAGAGCAGCACCCTTAACCCCTTCACAGCTTGAGCCCACCTCCTGCAAAGAAAGAACAGAACTGGTCAGCAGGAGCTGCTGCCCCAACTCATCCCTCTGTGTCTCCTGCACCCACCACACAGAGGGAGTTTTCTGGTAGCAGTTGGCTCCATGCTCATGAGACCAAGGCATGGAGCAGTGCAATCCTGGGTGCTAGAAGAGAAGAGCCCCAGAGCTGTTCAACACCACCATGCTGGGTTTGGGGATCCTCAAGAGAAGGAGCTCTGTGGCTGAGGCAGTCCTCCAGTGGCTTGGCTGCTCTTTAAGGAAGGCAATAGACTGTATAGTTATCACCTGAAATGGGATAAAATCCCTCCCACCAAACTATACAACCTACTACCTCACCTCCAGAGAGCAGGGCAGAGCTCTTGCCTGACTCAGGGCTGTGTCACTGCCTTGGCATTACTGGAGCCACCTGCCCCCATGCTTGCTGCAGCAGTGGATGGTGAGGCCTGAAGACCTGACTGTCTCCTTAGGAAAGACAGTAGATTGTATAGTTAGCTCAAAGGGAGGATCAGACTCCACAACTATTCAATCTACTACCTCAGCCTCAAGGACAGCTTGGGACCATGGCAGGGAAGGCAAGGAGATGATTCTTCTCCAGGCATCAGCTGTCCTGCAGCTCCTGTGGAGAGAAATGCATGAAGATTCCTCAGAGAATCATTTTAGTTGGAAGAGAGCTGTAAGATCACCAGCTCCAGCCATGAGCCAGCTCTAGCAGGTCACCACTAAACTGTGGCCCTCAGCACCACAGCTCCAGGGCTTTTCAACCCCTCCAGGGATGGAGACTCCAGCACTGCCCTGGGCAGCCTGGGCCAGGCCTGGACAACCCTTCTGGGAAAGGAAATGTTCCTCATGGCCAACCTAAACCTTCCCTGGTACAACTTCAGGCTCTTTCCTCTTGTTCTATCACTTTTTACCTGGGAGAAGAGCCCAACCCCCAGCTGGCTCCAGCCTCCTCTCAGGGAGCTGCAGAGAGTGAGAAGGTCTCCCCTGAGCCTCCTCTTCTCCAGGCTAAGCAACCCCAGATGTTAGAGAAAAGGATTCTCACACCCAACCTTGTCCTGGAGCTCCCTTTCCTTCTTTAAACCTCCCTTGCTCTATACACTTGATCCTTGGCAATGCCACTGGCCACAGCCTGGCTGTGCCCCAGGCCTTCCAGAAGCAGCAGCTGTCCCCTCTGAAGCCAGGGCCAGGGCTGCAGGCTGCAGAAGCCTCCAGAAGCTGCAGCAGCAGGCAGTGAGGTGCAGCAGGGCTGGGCTGACCTCCCCTCCTGAACACACAGCATGTGGAGAAGAAACCTGCCAGAGCAGATAAGAGAATCCATCCATTCAGCTGCTCCAGGGAATTGAGGAGATTAGAAAGAACTGACTACAAGGAAGCTTTTAGGCTGCAAATGTAATGGTATTGAGTACATCAAGGCAGATCTCATTTCCTAAACAAATGAGTGCAACATGCAGGCTTGGTGGTGGCAGTGGGAGCAGGGAGCTGAGACATGCTGGCTTCTCCCCAAGCCCTTGGCTCACCTCCTGAGACTCTCTCATTCCCTGCACACCCAGCTGCAGGTGCAAGGTGTTAAAACTGCTCCTTGAGAAGAAAGGAGGGAGGCTCTTTTGCAAGGAGAAAGAATTCCTCTTGAAGATGAAAGGCAGCCCTGATGAGAAGGAAGCCACTGGCAGCAGGTTAAGCAGGCTGCCAGTGCAGCACAGCACAGACCCCAAGGAGAACTTCCCCTGAGAGCTCAGGAGGAGCTGGTCCCAGCCTCCCCCAGCAGCTGCTGAGTGCTCTGCTGGGACAGGCACCAGCTAAGGCAGAAATCCCTAAAGGGACAAAGGCTGCCTACTGTTTTGTCCTTCCACAGCTTCATTAAGTGAGATTCCCAAAGGTTTGGGGAGCTGTTGGAGCTAGGAGCCTTGCCTGGGGTCCAAGGGAATCTTGCAGCAAGGCTTGGGGAGTGCCTCTGTTCCTTTGTGGAGCTGCCCAGAGCTCCTTCTCTCTGGCACTGACACAGCCCAGCTCATTCTCTTCATTTCCTTTGACAAACTCAGCCTCCACCAGGGATCCCCTACTGCAGCCAGGCCATCTGGCCTTGGCCTCTCCTAGTGTGACAAGCTGTGCCCAAAAATCAGCCTTGCAGGCCTGATTCCTACAGCACTGAAGTACCCAGCCCACTGACAGAGCCAAGCACCTTGCTTCCCAAACCACCTCCTGCTGGGAGATATTCTTCTTGCTGGTTTGTTGGCACAGAAAGCGATGCACAGAGGTTGCACATCTCTCCCTAGCACATGCACCACCAGCCAGAGCTTCCCCAAGGTTACACTCAGGCTCCAAGGTCCATCCAGCCTGCCACAGGCCATGCTGCCTCCTCAGGGGCAGAGGTATCAGTGTTTCAGCTCACCAAAAGTCAAGCTAGGGCCAGAAGGGATTCTGATGGCAAGAAAAGCAGGGGTTGCTGCAATGGTAGAGGGCAGGTGGGTGGCCCAGAATCCCACCAGGTGATGCAGCTAGCAGAGGATGCTCATATCCAAAGAGACTCTTGGCAACTGACCTGGAGGAATATCTTTTCCTGCTTCCCAATCTGGTGCCTTGGATTATTTTAAGCCTATGAGCAAGATGTGTAGGTCAGGCACTGCAAAAGTCACTGGTGAGAGGGTTGCAGAGAACAGGTGTCTGGGCCAGCCTCAAACTGGGGGTGGAAATTGCATTAAATAACTCTTTAGTTCACATAGATCTAATTATACATGGAGAGGGGGGAAAAAAATCCCTTCTGACTTCTATGTGTAATTCTGAAAACAGGAGATTTAATTATAATAATTGTCTTAATGAGGCCAGGTTTGGGGAATACCCAGCTGCTGACTCTGCAGCCCTGATCTTGCCAGGATCTGTGAAGGAAGGAGGCAGACAGGAGGATTTGTGCCCACTGAGGAGCACTGTCACCATCCTAACCCTTACTGTCACTGTCCCACTCCTTTTGTCCTGGGTGCTATACCCACTGCAACTGCAAGCCCCTCTCCTGGCTGGCTTGTGGTCTAAAGCAAGCAAGACAAAAGATGGGGAGGCAGAGAGGTGACCAAATTTGCCAGAAGATGACAGAGAAAGTCCATGGTAAAGCTGAGACTGGAACCAGCCCTGCTCTAGTCTCTGCTCATCCTAACAGGGCAATGGTTTGCCTAGGCCAGCCTAAGCAGGTTAGGACAGGTCAACATCCCTCTCTCCCAAAAGATGAGGGGAAAATGATGTTCTGTTTTAATATCTGCAGGAGAAACCTAAGTAGATCCTGGGAGAGAGAAGATCACACACAGTCACACCAGAGAGCAGCTCAGTGGTAAAACCCTGCTGGGGTTTCCCAAAGAGGCATTATGAATTAGTCATATTATCCATGCAGCCCTAAGATTTGTGCAAACTCTGTGTCTGCTGAGAGCCTCATCAAAAACCCCAGGGCACTCCCCAAAGTGAGCTGTGTTCCAGCTCTGCTCTGCTTCCCAGGCACCAAACCTCCCCTTCCAGCCTATCGCTGCCAAAGCATGAGACTCACAAGTCCCTGAATGTGCTGGAGCTATGCAAAACTCTGGATAAAACAGCCAAAAGGGCCTGTAGGAGTCAAGAGCTTGAACCCCCAAGCCTCTCCTAAATTATTTAAGCCCAGCTTTTGAAGTTGTTTTGGCTATCTGACTGCTAAGAACCAAACCTCTTTGGAAAGCACTGTTTCTGTGCAGTCCTTAAGGCAGTGCTGTTACAATTTTCTCCTTCCAGATTCATAGGAATCCTCCAAAATTAGCCAAATCTGATTGCTGTGGAAAAGCTCCATCCACCTCCAAGAGAGCCTGCAAGGAAGGTCCTCGTGCTCAGCAGGTGCCCCAGCACAGTCCTGCTGTCTAGAAGTGCTTGGAGGAGGGAGGAATATCAGCAGGGAAAGCATCAATATGTTTCTTCCCAGCAAGATCCTCCAGGCTGGCAAAACCCTGGCACTTCCAGCCCAGCATTCTGACTCCTTTTTGGAAGGGAGAGGTGACCTACAACTGTTTTTCAGTCAGCAGGGGCAGGGTGGCTCATGATGGCCAGGCAATGAGACCCCCCTCAGCAGACAAGCCAAGTTGAGGCACCCCCCTTCCATTTCAAAGCCCAAAGATGCCCAAGCGCGGCCAAGTCTCTGCCTTTCAACCAGGGAGTCATGGAAGCCTCCTTGGAGAGTGGCTGGAAAGGCTCTGAAGCTTTGAGGAGCTGATCTGGTTTATTAAGGAGCACTGAATGAAATGGAGGAGGGGGGAGGAGGGAGGAGGAAACCATAAAACAACAAAGTCTCTCCTTTAAAAGCAGACACTGCTTTCAGCCTTTGTGTCGCTGCCGACCCGCACGCCGGTGCCAAACCGTGCCGGGGACGGGCAGGGTTCCTCAGTGGGAAAGCAGGGCCCTGAGTCCCTGAGAGGCTTTTCAGCCTCCTGGAGCAGAGGCTGGGCTGGGGCAGAACCAGCCCTGAGCGAGGCAAGAGCTGCACGACGCAGGCAGCTGGCTGCGGTGGCACAAAATGGCTGACCGTCAGCCATTTTGTCTCCTTAGCTGTGCCTGTAGGGAAGGCGGCAGTGACCTCACGTCCTTGTCTCGCCATGGTGCTGGAGGAGAACGAGAAAAAGCAAACAACAACACAAAAAAGGCCATATCCTCAATGAGCAAAGAGAAAACCAAAGTGTGGAAGGCTGTCCAGAGCTCCCCAATGCCGCCAGGGCGCAGCCACAGAGCACTCTTCAGAGCCGGGCGGCTACCGGCTGGCAGCGAGGAACAGCAGGGAGAGGAACAGAAGTGAGGAACTTCCCAGGGAGAATAGCAGCAAACAGCACAAACCCCCCATCTTGAACACACCCCATGCCACTGGAAAGCAAACCAAAAAAAACCCCAACCAACCAAAAACCATTTGCCAAACTAGCCATGACAACAAGGTGCTTTTAACGTCTCCCAGGCCAGGCGAACCGATCCATATAGCAAGGCCAAGCACCATCCCGAGCCCCAAACCATTACCCAGGCACCAGATTCTGGAGCTGATAGGAAAAGAACTCCTTTCAAAGGAGTTAATCAAAGGTGCTATGCATAGGGAAATGGAAATGGGAGTAAAAATATATCAAGTTCATTCCTGCACCAGCTGCCATCTCTCAGCAGCGCTTTTCCTCCGTGCTCTTACAATGACGTAGGCGGTATTTCGTATCAGTGTAGTCACAGCATTTGTTTTGTTATTAACAATTAGCAGGTATCTTAATAAGCAGCTCCTCATCTGTTAGGGGTTGTTTCAAGTCCTCTCAGTTGTTTCTGAACATCTGGCTCATCATTCACGAATCTGGTATTGTTATCTACAACACAGCCACTCGTAACCTGCTTGTTACACGACTTGTCTTTTATTAACCATTATTAAGGGTGGCCACAAAGGTAATGGTTTTTCTAAATGGGCTGTTGTTCTCCTTGTAAATCAGCATAACATTTACACCCTTCTGATGGAAAAACACATCAGAATTTTTGTCATAAACTGATACTGATATTTCACAAACTAATTTCTCCAAAGTTTTTAAAATCAAGAGATATAAGAGAAAAATAGATATTATTTGGTTTATTCTTCCCTGCTCCATACTTAATTCTTTGAGGTTAACTCAAAGAAAGAAGGTCATCCTTCTAAAGAGAGAAGATCCTCTCCTGCAATCCCTGATAACACTCTTCCATTAATGCTGTTTATCCTCCTCGATGTTCTGTTCAAACGCTGCTCACAAAAGGTGAACCTGCAACAACCACCCCTAAGACCTACCTAATTCTGGTAGATCTGGACCAAAACCCCTACTTCACGATGCAAACCACCCACCCCGTGCCCACACATGCAGCCGTGGCTCCAGGACCACCATCTCCCGTGCAATCCTCTCCATTGTCCATCCATAAGCAAGCCAAGCAGCTATGGAGGCAAATACCTTTCCGTGCAAGAAAAGCGATTTCACCTCTTTCTGCTCTCCTTCCCAGCTCCTCTCTGAAAGTGGCTGCTTCTCTCCAGACGTCCGGGCAGCCCCTCAAGGAAAGGCAGGATGATCACCTCAACACCGATGCCTTCCCACAGCCTGATCCCCCCCCATGCCACTGGACAGAGATCTGCTCCTCCAAGCGTCCGTGACTGAAGAGCCGTGACTACTAACTCCAAGACATCCAGGCTACTGAAGGAAATGCAGAATCACTTTAAAAAAAACCAAGATATCTTTTTTGATTTGGCACATGTCCTGCTATTTTTGCCATGCCCCTGCACAGAATTGTCTTGGTAGCACCACCAAGTTCCCTTAAACTTTGGTGGCATGTTATTGTTGATGGCGTCTCTGCCGTGTGTCACACCTTCGCGTGTGCAGGATACACAGACGCTGGTGCAGCAAACAGCTTCTTCTCACGGAACAGCCTCAGCCTCCTAAGAAAAGCAAGGGCTCAAAAAGCCAACAACAGCTATTGCTTTTACATTTAAATCAAGATTTTTTTCTGTATTCCCGAGATGAAAAGTTCCAAGGCAGGAAACAAACCAAAAATAATTCCTTTGTAAAAAAAATTACTAAAATAAAATAAATAAAAATGCTCTGGATCACATCATCTCCATCCAGGCACTGCCAGAGCCAGGGAAAGGTCAGCTCTCAGCCTCCCCAAAAACCAGAGGACACACAACAGGTTAAAATGCTACCGCCCGGCAGTGACCGGCTCTGCTCACACCAAGCCGATGTGTAACACCACGCGCCCCTCCAGAAAAGCAAACGAGCCACCAAGTGCTCTCTGGCACTTTAGAAAGGCAGAAGAAAGGAGGACTGGTTTTATTGAAGATAGCCAACAAACCTTTCCGTCCGGCTACACCCTGCAGCCCCACGGCTCTGCGTGCACCGAGTAGCCTTACGCCCTGCTCACACAAAAGCTCACTTTGGCAATTCCAGGCATTTCCAGTGCTCAACATACGCCAAAACTACCCACTCTCTGCCTCTGACTTTGGTCTCGTTCCAAAAGGTCCTGGTTTCTTTCTTTCTTTCCTTCCTTCCTTTCTCTCTTTCTTTTTTGTTTCCTTCTTTCTTTTCATTCTTTCTTTTTCTCTCTCTCTCTCTGTTCCTCTCTCTCGCTACAGCCAGTGCCACGTCGAGACGGGAGAGTTGGGCTCGAACATGGCCGCAGCCTCCCAAAAAAGAGCCAAGTCCCAGCGTCCTGGCTTCCCCCTTCCAGACAGCAAACAAAATGGCCATGCAGCAGCCATTTTGTTTGCTGTGGGATGGGAGGGAGAAGGGAAGGGAGGGGAGACGCAGGCCAGGCGGGAGCACACG